>CP050224.2:49526425-49589868 GCA_012066045.3 Morus alba
CAATTTCATTGTATATTTAGAAATTGCATAATTGGCAGAGACTTTTCATCATTTTTTTTAAGCTGACTTAATCAATTTAAGGAATAGTCTGAAATCGACACACTCAAGTCGCTGCCTATCAATTTGGGGATCCTATTTACTTTGCGTGTCAAGTTTGGATGAAAACGTACGTATATAATTGCGCTAAGCTAGCTCATCAAACATAAATAGATCATGGCACAACATATTTTTTTTTTAGTAATAAAATTCAATTTAATAATTATGTGTATTATAATTGTCCTTCTTTGTCATTTTATGTGAAGGAGTTTTTTTATAAGAAATTATAATTTAAAATAAGGTGAGTGTAGAGAGTAAGAAATGATGTGTGAATAGAACCACCCATGCCAAGATAGGCATGTGACAAAAGAAACAAGTTCGGCTATTTCCTATGTGACCTAAATAAAAATAAAAAAAGGTTGGCTCTTTCTGATTTAACCCAAATAAAAAAGTTGGCTCTTTCAAAAAAAAAAAGAAGAAGAAAAGTGTAGTAAATAGTAAATTTTTAACACTAAATTAAGTAATTAACATATTTTAAAATTTTTTAAAATAAATAACAATTTATCGCATAAATAATTTATTTACAACTAGTACTAAAAGATTTTTTAAGCTAACTCAATCAATATAAGGAATAGTTTGAAACCGACACATGGCATGCCTCGAGTCGTTGCTTTTCAATTTGTGGGCCGTATTCATTCTGCATGTCAAGTTTGGATGAAAACGTACATATACAATTGCCCTAAGCTAGCTGATCAAATATAAATAGATAAGGGCACTACATATTTATTTCTACACAAACACAGTTTCATTTGTGTTAGTTCTCTCTCAGAAGCTGCAATAATATAATTCCCATTCTGTGTGTTTGAAAATGAAGGTATTTTTCTTTTCTTTTCCTTTTTGAAATATAAACTCGTGCATATATATATATATATATATATATATATTATAGAAGTTAGATTTGATTATACCAAATATATATTCAAATGAATAAAGAACAATATTTTTGTGACATGCTCATGTTGTGTAGCAAAAGATGGTCTTGAGGGTGCACTAGGTCTTTTTAATTTTACACAAATTAACCTTTTTTCAATTATTTTAATAGTGAGATTAAGTACATAAAATCACATCCAACCAGATTAAGAATCAAGTATTTAAAAATCAATAAATATTTTCAATATAAGTTTTTATGGATAAGAATTAGACTCTTAACATGTGGAATTCAGTGACAATAGATGGGGATAAGGTGGTGATGACCGGAAATGGAATCGACCCTGTTACATTGACCTCATACAGACCCTGTTGTTTATCCACAGTTTTCTGTCCACATGAATTAGGAAATAGTAGAATAAATATTCTACTGAACATTGCAAACGTTACACGAATTTTTCAATGTCACAGTCCATTGAATTTTCAATTTCCTAGAAAATGTTCTAAAAAAGACTGGTGTACTTAACCTTTCTAAGAGAGGAATTACGACGAATTGACTCAACAAATCACAAGATAGCTCCCAAAGCCATGAAATGCAAAATAAACAAAAGATTAGACTCTTATATATGGACTATTTTAGTACTTTTTTTTTAAAAAAAATATGGGTGTTATGAACTATGTTTGCCAGGGAGAAGAAAAATCTTATTAATTTGTTTTTCATATTGTGGAAATATTACACATAATTAGCTAGCTAGACTAGTTAATTAATGAGATAAAACATATTATAAAACGAGACCGATAATATTAACAGATGGGAAAATAAGAAACACTATATTATTGTCTTGCAATACGTTGGGTTTGTTAGATTCCTTTCGTTTTGAATATGCTATATTTGAGTTGTAACACAACGTATTTATTTTATGTGATAATTTCATTGATGTAAACCCCTTTAAAGTCATTTTCAAAGTCAACTGTTGACGGTGGTTTCGCCAACAAAAAAAACAGGCCGGGTTACCTCTTGGTTTCCGTCAGATTACCGACCTAAGTGTAGTAAATGTGTGAGAATTTGTTGAATGGGTATATTATGTGTTAACTAAGATGTGCACAAATAGAGAACACAAGGAATTTTAGAGTGGTTCACTTAGAGCTACATTCACTATGGTTATATATTTGTTTTGAGGAGATTACAATTTACATCAATTGCTATCTCTCACTCTCTTTTTTTCTCTTCATGGATCTGAACCCCTCCTCGTAGGGGGTCTTCCTTCCTTTATCTTTGGGCTTCCTTTCTTTGGTGGGGTTTCCCTTGTAGGCAGAAGCACTCAAGTGCTCTCCCTTTTTAGGCCCAAACGTAGCCCACTAATCAGCACTGTTCACTCAGCCAATTAGTCTTCTATTACGGCTCTGTGCGTCCCTGTAATACTCTCCTGTCCCCTGCGGGGAGGTTTAAGGGCTTGCAATTAATACTTGCAGACGTCCCCCACTTTTGTATGCAACTTGCCACATCAGGTTTTCCCCCAAAGAACATTCCCCTAAATCGCGCCGTTGCTGCCCGCCCATTGTCCTTCTTGGCGGTGGATTTTGCGGTCGAGGGATCTTTGCTCTTGCCTTATCCTCGATGGTACGATCTCTCGACGCTTGAAGGAATCGTCGCCCCTAAGTTGGACTTCATGCTTGGGCTCTTTATAGAAGAGCGGGAGGAGTCGTAGACATCGAGGGTTGTTGCTTTCGGCGGGAGTAGTCTAGGCCACGCGTCGCATTATCGTTAGTCCATGTGTCCATCACATTTTTCCCACACAACAACTACCCCAAGGTCGAGGGCTCCATTTAGGCAGCCTCGAGCTTAGGTTCGATGGTAGTTCCGTGCTTGACTATGGGAAGCCGATCCCGAGCCTTCATTTGCAATGATGGCCACGGGCGCTTTGATTTCCTTCGGGGACGAATCCCTTCGCGTTGGTCAATTCCCCATGATGATGTAAGGCTTTATTTTGAAAGGATGAATATGAGCCCTCGGATCGGGACTCTTCCGTTTCCCGCCCTTGTTTGTCACCGTCAGATCTGGGCAGGATTCCCTTGCCATTAGATTTTAAAATCTTCATCCAATGGTCAGGGGTCGAGGACTTTTGTCCCCTTAAATACCCTCTTTGAACTTGAAAACCATTTTTTTCAAAATGCAAACAATCCCCGTATTTGGTGAACTGCCATTTGCTCTGTCGGAATCCTTCTCCACAAAACACCGATTCGTACTTCTTGCTTTTCAAGACGTGTCATGAAGCCGCATTCGATCCAAGATTCTCTCCCCGAAACTCTTCTTTACTGGTAAGCCTCATCATCCTCTGTTCGTTTGGCTTACTCACGGGTTCTTTTCCTGTTTGAACCACTTATATATATGTATGAAAAATGCGCGGAATGTAGAGGTTAGGGAGACTTACTCCGTTTTATTTTTTCGCGTAGGATAGTTATTCTTCTGACTTTTGTCCGTTTGTGTATTTCTAGTTCCTGGGTTCTGGGGAACTTAGGGTACCATGAACATTCACCGTTATCATTCTCACATGAATGGTTGACGTCAAGTCGAGGTGTTTAAGTAGTCATCGTTTAGAATAGCCATCCTTTTCTTCCTCTCGACGTTAGGGTTTTAACTTAGCTCCTTGTCTTTTTAATCACAAGAAGTACAGCCCAAAATTCCCCCAGTTGAGAGGGATCCTTCCGTCGTCCATCTAGACTCCACTTCAATGGTGGAGATTTCATGGTCTTCTTCGTCTTTAGGCGTCGACTCCTTTCTGAGGGACAAAGAAGACGTCAAAGCCAGATATGAACTAGGCAACGACTTCGGTAGTGAATTCGGTAGCGCAGAACGAATGTTGGATGAGGTGGTAGAGCGGATCCCTTTCACAGGGGGTAGTGTAGGCGGGGTGGCTGCCTCGACAGTAGATGCCCCCCTGGCTGCCACGAGTGGTGATTTGGATAGGCCTTTCTTTATAGTCGACGTTATGGCGTCGAGGGTCCGGAATAAGGATATTATCTAGGCTATAAGGGAAGGGTGCATTGATGGGAGGTGGTTTGAATACCTCCTCCTGGACATGCACATTAGGACCAGCATGCCGCCGACCGGGTACCTCCCGGTCTATACCAAAGGCGTCACGGCAGGGATGACCCTTTCGGTTCATCCGTTTGTAAAGGATTACTGCCACTTCTACGGCATTTCCCCCTGAAGTGGTGCCAAACTTCTGGTACTACTTCTTTGGTGCTTGGATTTTGTGGCACCGATGGTTTGATATGGAACTCCCTTTGGATGAGTTGATTAAAGTACAAACTATGCCACGTCACTAAGTGTGTGGGGTAGTATTTTTGAGTGGTCACGGAGATCTCAACCCAGATTCGGGAAGTTGATACTGGGCATTCCCTCATCGTCACATGGGTGGAAACCCATGTTTTTCATGATTCGCAAGCCTTTCAATTTTCACCCCAACAACTACCTGCCCTGTCGAAGGCAGGTGTAGGTGGCGTTGGGAATATGGGTGAGATTTTTGACTTACTTTTACCTTACTTTGCTTCCTTCTTCTTTTCCCTAAGCTGACAGTCTTTCACCCTTTAGTTAACGAAGACCGGCCGAAGTTTTTTGGAAATAGCTTGGCGAGGATTGACAAGGCCTTCTCATTTTCGTCTGAGATCCACCACATTGATATGCTCCTGACCAAGTCCAACCTTCGAGCCGCCGGGTTAATTCTTGATCTCCTATACCCTTCAGACCCAGACACCATTTGCGCATACTTCCATTTAAGCGACAAAGGTAACTCCTACTTTTGATGCCTCATTTTCCAAAATCGACTATATCTTTGTCTCGTCGTTTTCGCAGAGATGGCGTCTTTGAGAATCCAACTCCCGGTAGCCAGCAATGCGGGGCCGAGCCAACAACCGTCGTCGAACCAACAACCCCCCCGAGCCAACAGACCCGTCGGAGGAAAAGGAGAAAGCTAGCTCTTCTTCTCACGTGCCGAGGAGCAAGCAAAACCAAAGGCCCTTTGGGACCGGGGGATGGATCTGCCTTGAGAAAAAAAAAGCACAAAGAGAGGATGCGGTGGTTGAGACTTGGACACCGCGGTCCCTATTCACGAGGTTAACGCTCCTCCGGGTGCCGAGGGAAGCGTGCTTATCATGGACGGGAATTTCCAAGTCTCGGACATCTCGACGCCAAGATTGGGGTGATGCTAAAACTTCCCCTCGCTTCTCCCTCGTCTTCCGGGCACTTTATGAGTCTTTCCTTGAACCACCTTTGGATTGTTGCCTCTCAATCTTCTTTGGTTGATAAATCGGATAAACAAATCTCCTTCGATTCATGTAGGATTTTTTATCTATCTCGTTTTGTATTTCTATTTTTTTGACCTTCAACTTTTTAGAGCATGGTCCTTTCCATCCTTAATCTCCTTGACCTCGTTAAGGTTAAGGAGCATAATAAGGAGATGGACAACGTGGAAGCCAAGCTCAACTCCCTTATCGATAATGCCAAGAAATAGTTATCGCATGCCGTCGAGGAGAGAGAGTGGCCATGGCCAAATTGTCGAGTTTGGAAGGTGAACTGGCCAAGTTGATTGCTTTGGTTGAGGATCTTATGAAGCAGGCAGATCTGTCCGATAAAAAGTTGGCCGAAGCAGCTGAGGCAGTGAAGAAGTGTTTCGCTGAGGGGAAGGCCGATGGGAAGAGGGATGCCGAAGTTGAGGCTGCAGCTACTGATGACGGGTATTTCTACCAACAAATCAAGTACTTTTAAGCTTGAATATTTGTAAGTTTTCAAGCATTTTTGTTAGTTTAATGTCTTTTGTGTGATTTTTATAGGAAATATAAATAAATGCCAACTTGGATGATTTTGCATGAAGAAAGGAAGAATATTTGCCTAACTTGTGAATCAATGAAAAGAGGATGTGAAAGAAGATTTTGTGGCACAAAAGAGGAGGCTTTGGATTCCAAGAGAAGCGTTGTTGCCAGCGGCGCCTTCATGGGCTCTGGTAGCGCAAAGAAGACCGGAGAGTAGGGGAAGCGCAGTGCAAATAAGACAACATGCTTACAGCAGCGCTGCACCCCTAACCCCAGCATGAATGCGCAAGCAACAAGACCAAATGGGCGCTGCAGCGCGCCAGCGTGTTGTTGCAAGAAGAACGACGTTGCAGCGCCCATTTGGTGTTGCTGCGCGCGCCAGCGTGTGTGTTGTGTTAGAAGAAGCGGCTGCAGCAAGAGACAAATGGGCTGCAGCGCGCCCACTTGATGCCACACGCTGCAGCGCACCGATGGCGCCGCCCCGCCCGCTTCTCGCGCAAAAGACGCAGCTGCAGCGTTTTGGCGCAGCCGCAGCGCCTAGGCCCAAAAAGCTTTGCTGCGTACGTAATCAGGCTTGTTGCGTCTGAAGCCCCTAGCTCGAAGTGTTTCATTATAAAAGGAAAAAAGTTGCCATTCGAGAGGGGAGCCCGAAAATGTGAAGAAAACATCAATAGGAGGCCGAAATCCTTCATCTTGGAGGTCCTTGGAAGCTCTTCAATGGATATTGGGTTTTATCTTCCTTCATCTATTTTTCCATGTTGAGCTAGACATTTAATCTAGAACTTGATGTAGTTTTATTTGAACTATGTTTTGAATATTTTGTGGATTGTTAATTTAATTTCATTTTTCAATTCATTTATGTTTCTCTATGCTTAATGCTTTTAATTTATTTGGCCAATGAGTTAGATGATTTTTAGATTGCGAATTTGATGCTCGGGAGAGATTGAATTCTTTATCTAGATTCTAGAAGCATAGTCTAGGTTGTTGTGAGACCGGGAGGAGACCAACGCTTAGATAATCAAATTAGGATTTAGGTTGTTTTGAGGCTGGGAGGCGATCGACATTCCTATTTTCTAATCACAAAGGCAAAGCTTAATTTGTGTTTAAATGTTCATTTCGAATAGGGATATTATTTTGGGTATTTAAATGCAATTTCTTGTGAGGCACTCGGGAGAGGTTGCAAGATGATATTAGAGCCTTGATTAATGAATTGAATGGAATTGATTAGCGATTACATAATAGGATGAACATAGGAATAATAAAGCGAAATGAAGTCCCTAGACCATTTGTGTATAGATACTTTATTTTCTTATTTTCATATTTATTTTGTTTTATTTTCTTAATTGTCATTTTATTAGGTTGCCTAGATAAAGTTAAGTTACAATAATTGCGGTACTTAATGGCAATTCTAAACCCAATCCTGTGGAGACGATACTCACTCACCTTATACTCAAAACTTGACACCGTGACGCTATGGAAATCTATTATACTAAAAATTAATTCAAGACAAGTTTTTTGCCGTTGCGGGATTGAATTTGAAATTGTTGTTAATATTGTGAGTACATAACTTGATTTTAATTTAGGCTTTTATTTTCATTTTAATCTTTTGTTTTATTTTTGTTTTCTCTTGTTTTACGAGGTACTTGGAGATGGTTGATCGACAAGTCCTCTCAAGATTTTCTCAACGAGACTCCGAGCCATTTTTTAGTGCTTGGGAGAGATTCAAGGAACTGCTCATTCAGTGTCCCCACCATGGTTTCGAGGGAGGTGTAACTACGAATCTTCCTCGACGGGTTAGATGCCCCAACAAGAATGTGGGTGGAAAGAGGAAATGGTACCACCTCTTTTCACCAACTATCATGGATGAAGCTTATTGGTTGTTGGAAGACATGGCCGATGTTAACTATCGATGATTGGAGGTATTCAACAAACCACCACGGTTTTGAGGATAGCTCAACAACCCAGAACCACGGCTTGACACCCCCGTCACCAAGAGGAGTCTTCTACCTCACTTGAAGACCTTGTCGCCCAATTTTCGGAGGAGACAAGACCGAATAGAGAAGTTAGAGAGGATGGGGCGCTCGACCAACTTCACGAGGAAATGGAGACAAATCTAGCGGAGTTGTTTATGTTGATGCTAATTCCAGATGAATCTGTTAGCGTTTATGCCCTTAGGAATAAATGTAACAATTTTCTTCGAGACATTTTGACTATTAATAAAGATTTGTTTATTTCATATATCTATGTATTGTCCTCTTTATGTTCATAATAGTTGAATGTATGATAAGCAAACAAAAAGTCTGAGACTGTCATTCTAAATCTTTAGATCATGCATGTAATGTGAAGAACATGCGGAAGACAAGAATCTAAAGATGATAGTCTAAATCTTATGATCCACAATCGAGGGAATAAAGTTGGGCGCTTTATTCATGTTAAGATTGTTATGTTGTCTACTTCCTAACGGAGACGGCTTGTCTTGGTCGTCGGAGGTGGGACTCCATGGTAGAGACATTGATATAGTTTCTAATGGTGAAATCTATATTGGATCGGACCAAAGATGAATTGTTTTAATTAATAATTCTGTTTGAATAAAACAATTCACTTTTGATTTAATTATATGTTGTCATCTTAATCCCGAGATGGATGATGAACCCGTATACTTGACTTGTATCCTTTGATGTACTAAAGGGAGACATCCCGACATTATGTAAAGGTACGCTTGCCGGTACATTGGGGTATGACTCGTGTATCGTAGAGATTCGTTATTCATAGATAGTGGAATCCATAGCTCCTATAAAGAGTCAATGATATCCTCTTATGCATTATCGATTGGATTGGAAAATACGAGCGCCGGCTATTAGACTACTCTGTGTTATCTAATGGTTTCTTTGTTTGTAATAGTATGAATAGTATTTTTCTAATGGTTTGATAATGGAACATAAGATAAATGTAATCGGGAAGGTAAAACAAAACTTGACCTCAAGTCGATTATGGATATCCTATGGGGATGATATACTAATATATTGAGTCATGGACTAGAGCTAATTAGAGCTTTGTAAATACGCTATATGAATCGAGAGTGCAGCTCTAGGCTTTTAGTGGAATAGCTAGAGTTTTATAATCATGAGACGGACTTGTTGGTTTACAAGTAGCGTTGTGATTATAGGAGCTTGATTTATATATGTCCATCGGGTCCCTTTGCTAGCTCACTTAATTTCCTATAACGATACGGTGTATTTCCTACATCTTGGTAACTTGTGTTATTTCCGTAAAAGAGGTTCAAAGTTAATTCATGAGTGATTTATCGGGTGAATTAATTGATAAATTAATTCTAGATAAATTGGTTGAATTATTGTTTTAAGAGTTGTTTAATATGGGAAGACTATTATATGGATTTGTTTTGATCAGGCAATTTCTCTATTGGGTTGCTTGAATCAAAACCGAGGCTCTATGCAAGCTTCCCATGTTGAAAAACTAGAAAAACAACTTTCATCGATCGACAGGTTGACCGGTGGGTAGACCGGTCACAGGTCGACCGGTCAGGTCGACCGGTGGGTAGACCGGTTTGTGAAGGACCGGTCGACCGGTGAGTTATAACGTCTCTGTCTCCGGTCGACCGGTTGTAACGCGTAACGCGTGCTGATGTGGCAAAATCAACTCTGAGTGCGATTAAATCTTTGGGAAACCTAATTGTTACGAAAGTATGACTTCCTAAATAGTATAAATAGCCTATTAAGTCTCATTACTCAAAAGATCACTTGAGAGACTTTTTGGAGGCTATTGATAAGAGATTCCAAGAGGAAAAATTGTTTAATTATCAAGAACAATTTTTCTTTGGCTCTCTTGTGATTGGAAGGAGATTAAGAATACCAAGAGGAGATTAAACGAAGTGTGCCCACCCGCACACCGATCATGGAAACGAGAATAGCAAAGAAGACCCGTTTGGTTGAGGCTCTTCCGGTTCTTTGTTTGGGAACGCTTTTGATCCGCCGGGACGTCTTTGTTTCACGAAATCTCAAAAGGTATGATTTAGATCTTTAGTATTTATGTTACATAGCATCATGAACATGTTCTTGTTTGGCTTTGACGTTGATTAAAATTTTTAAATTCATTGCTTTTCGATGCCATTATTTTTCCAACAATTGGTATCAGAGCCATGGTTATTTGTTCATGATTATGCTATGTACATAGATTTGTGATCTAAAAATATCTCTTTTATGCTTGAATTGATATTTTAGAGAGATGGCACTCTGGGGTTTCTATATTATGTTGTTGTCATGAATATATGGTGAATGAATGATTAAATAATTATTATTGGTTTTCACTTATGAATTGTCAATGATTATTTATTATTTAATTTTTACCGGTTATGGTTCCTTAGAGTTTAGAATGGTTGTATAGGAATTTGTTCTTTGCAATGTAATTAGATATCGGCCTATCATCGCCGTTAGGGTTTATTTTATTTTCTCTAGTAGAAATTTTGTAAACCGGAAAAGCGGTATAGGAATTTTTATGTAAAATTCTTGAAGGAGATTGAAGATGAAGGAGATGAAGGTATCTAATTTTTCCTTGGTTTATAAAATTGTTTTGTGTTTTTTGAATAAATTGAAAAGCGCTTTGATTTTCTGAAAATCTGGGGTTCTTGTCAGACGGGCACCGTCGACCTCACCGATCGACCGGTTAGTGTAAAGCGGTCGACCGGTAGAGTATAACTACTCTGTCTCCGGTCGACCGGACCTAACGAGACGAAGATACGATTTTGCAGTTTTTTGAGATTTTTTCAAGAAAACATGAAAAATAATTTTATGATAACCGAATTAGATTGTGATAAAGAATTCAAGGACAACGGGAAGATTCAAGATGAAGAATCGATATATGTTTCGATTATTCTTTGTAATCTTTAATTTCTTTCTTTTCTCTAGGATGGAACCATAATGTTACGGTTATTATTATTATTATGCTTGTTGCCTAGCTTAATTGCTTTGTATGATTGCATATAATATGATTTGCTATATATGTGATAACATGTCATATAGAATAGAGAGTGCCGCTCATTAAAATTGTTCATGCATATTTCTTAACATAAAACCTTGTTTTCCAAAAGATTGAGTGGGTGAGGGTTTTTGAAGAAAAGACCCATGGCCTCCATCGTTGGTCCGCAGGTAACACATGGTGATACCGACCCCTAGGAAAGGATTCATTATGTACCGGTGTGGATCTCCGAGAGGATAATTTATTTGAGCATATTTTTTATGGTTGTACACCCCTAGGTGACAATTGTAATATATGGATCAAATAGTTGAAACGATGGTTATACACTCAAGATTAATTTAATTATTAATCTCCCTAGGAGCTCGATAATTAAATTAATGGTCAAAAAAACGATTATCAATATATCTTTGGATGAGATTGATCCGGATGGTATATATTGATCGGAGGGGATCCGTGTTCCCAATTAAATTTTGCATGATCTCCCTAGGAGACTTACAAAATTTTGAGTTGGGAATTATCGTTGTAAGGTTGTGATTTTTTCAAGGTTTTGACACACAAACATATTTGTTGCATTATAACATGTATATATGTTTGATTACTAAATGTTTATGCAAGTTTGCTTATACTAGATATATGAATGTTTATTGTAGATCAAAATGTCTTCTAGCGCATTATCATCGATACTTAATAAACACAACTTAATCTGGCGAGAATTTTACCGATTGGAAAAGGAACCTAAAGATCGTCCTAACCTTTGAGAAACTAAATTTAGATCTTGAACACACCTTGTCCTCCGGAGCCACTGTTGATGCTCCTAATGAGGTTTTCTTAGCGTATCAACGCTGGAAGGACTCTGACGATATGGCTCATTGTTATATGATGGCGAGCATGTCCACTTCGTGCTACAAGCACAACATGAAGATTACATATTTCGTCGGATTATGGATAATCTTGAGGACATGTTCGTGGCCAAGCCACTGAAAAACGTCGAGAAGCCCTTAGCAACCTCATTAATCGCAGAAGAAGGCTGGGTCTTCCATAAAGGAACATATTTGAAGGTGATGGGCTATTTGGTGAAGTTCGGACCAATGGGGTCGACATCGATCTTTGAGTCTCGATTGACCATGATCTTTGAGACTTTGTCGAAGGAGTATATTCCGTTTAGGGCAACGTTCAATTTGAGCGCTAGACAGAATATAACCTTGACAGAGTTGATGCAAGAACTCCAAAAGTTCGAGCGGATGATCAAGGGGTCGACTATTGTGGAAGCCAACTTTGCTGAGGCATCTTCTTTCAAACCCCCTTCAGGGAATGGAAAGAAGAAGCATGTAGCTAAGAAGGAGAGTTCTTCAGTTCCGCCAAACAAGGGCAAGAACAAGAAGAAGAGGAACCCGAACAAGCTTAAATGCTTTCATTGCGGGAAGGTGGGGCACATGAAGAAGAATTGCAAAGACTACCTAGCCGTTAAAGGCAAAGGAGGTGAGTGTGATCTTTTGATTGTGGAAGCATGTCTAGTTGAGGAATCCGGTGACAAGCTGGGTCATAGATTCTGGAGCAACTAATCATGTATGTGTTTTCTGCGGGGGTTCAAGCAAACGAGAAGTCTTCTAAATGAAAGCTTCACGTTGAGGATGGGCGATGGAACACTAGTGTTGGCTGAAGCGGTGGGAGACGTCCATCTTTATTTTGATAGTTATAGGAGTTTATTTTTGCGAGACTGTTTTTATGTTCCTCGGTTTAAGAGGAATCTTATTTCATGTTGCTTGTTTATTTAAAGATTCTTATTCGGTTTCTTTTAATAATAAAGTTGTGATTCAAAAACAAGTCTTTTATCTGTGATGGATGGATGCAAAATAATCTATATTTTATCAAACCTAAGATGGACTCACTGCTAAACATTGAAGTTGTTAATAACTCTAAAAGGCTTAAAACTTCTCACTCTAATGAGACATATCTTTGGCATTTGCGACTTGGTCACATTAGCCTTAACAGGATACAGAGGTTGGTAAAGGATGGACCTTTAAGTTCTTTAAAGGTTGAGTCCTTACCCCAATGTGAATCTTGTTTGGAGGGCAAAATGACCAAAAGACCATTTGGGTCTAAAGGCAATAGGGGCGAAGGTGTTCTTGAACTTGTGCATAGTGATGTTTGTGGTCCCATGAACATCAAGGCAAGAGGAGGGTATGAGTATTACGTCACTTTTATTGACGATTACTCAAGATATGGTTATGTGTACCTATTGCATCACAAAAGCGAAACTTTTGATAAATTGGGGAGTTTCGGGTCAAGTGGAAAAGCAACTGGGTAAACCCATAAAGGCACTTCGATCCGATCGAGGTGGAGAATACCTCTCGATGAGTTCACCGGATACTTATTAGAGAATGGGATTCTATCCCATTTAACTCGCACCTGGCACTCCACAATGCAGAATGGTGTAGCCGAGAGAAGAAATAGAACCTTGTTGGACATGGTACGGTCCATGATGAGTTATTCGACATTACCTATATCTTTACGGGGATATGCTTTTACAAAGCGCATGTTATCTTCTGAACAACGTGTCAACAAAGTCGGTTCCTAAAACTCCTCACGAGTTGTGGACGGGTAGGAAGACATCCTTGAACCATATTCAAGATATGGGGTGTCCCGCACATGTCCCGGACAAGGAAGCGAACAAGTTGGAAGCACGTTCAGAAGTATGCATTTTTGTAGGTTATCCAAGAGGGACGAAGGGGGTTATTTCTATAATCCCAAGGAAAATAAAGTCGTGGTTTCAACGAATGCAACATTCCTTGAGGAAAGTTACATGAACGACTTTAAGCCTCAGAGCAAAATAGTGCTTGAGGAAATGTCGAGTGACTTAGTCATACCAACTGTTCCTTTGGAAACCGATCCAATCAGAGTAGAAGAGGAAACCCAACAATGACTAAGGGCTTGGCGTAGTGGGAGGATCAGACATGAACCTGAGAGATTCATGGCTAATGGGGAAACCTTTTTGGCGTAATCTACGGAACATGACAGTAGATCCTTATACTTACAAAGAAGCTATGGAGGATGTTGATGCAAATCTCTCGGATGAAGCCATGAAAGCCGAGATGAAATCTATGGATTTTAATCTAGTCTGGGAACTTGTAGATCTTCCCGATGGGATTAAGCCCATTGGGTGTAAATGGGTCTACAAGAGAAAGAGAAATGCAGAAGGAAAGGTCGAAACCTATAAGGCTAGACTGGTAGCTAAGGGATACACGCAAAAGGAAGGAATCAACTACGAGGATATCTTTTCGCCTGTAGCCATGCTTAAGTCCATCCGCATTCTCTTATCCATTGCGGCTGCTCTCGACTACGAGATCTGGCAAATGGATGTCAAGACGGCGTTCTTGAACGGCCATCTTGAGGAGAGTATCTACATGGTACAACCAGAAGGCTTTGGGGCTAAGGGTCAAGAGGGAAAAGTTTGCAAGTTGTTGAAATCCATTTATGGATTAAAACAAGCTTCCCGTTCTTGAAACAAAAGATTTGACCAAGTGGTCAAGACTTTTGGATTCCAACAGAATATGGATGAACCTTGTGTTTATAAACATATTCAAGATGGGAAAGTGGTTTTTCTACTATTATATGTTGATGATATTCTACTTATTGGCAATGATGTAGGGCTTTTATCATCGGTCAAAGTTTGGCTTACTAAAGCAGTTTGACATGAAGGACTTAGGAGAAGCTAATTATGTTCTAGGCATTCGAATCTTAAGAGATCGAAAGAACAAAATGATAGCTCTCTCTCGGGGCTTCATACATAGATAAAATTCTCGAGAAGTATGCAATGCAGAATTCCAAGAAAGGTGGGCAACCATCTAGGTCTGGAATTACTCTTCGACAGCGATTGTCCCAAGACATACGAAGAAAGAGAATACATGGCGAAGGTGCCTTATGCTCGGTGGTTGGGAGCCTCATGTATGCAATGCTTTGTACTCGACCGGACATTTGCCATGCGGTTGGGATTGTAAGTCGATTTCGATCGAATCCAGGACCTAACCACTTTGGTTGCGGTCAACATATATTCAAGTATCTTGGAGAACTAGAAATTATATTTGGTATATTCCGGGGAGGATTTAACACCTCTAGGATATCTGATTGATTTTCAATCTTGTTTGGATTCTAGGAAATCGACTGGGTTTGTCTTTACTCGGGAGGCGGTTACATCGTTTGGAGGAGTGTCAAGCAAACTTGCACTTGACTCAACGATGGAAGCTGAGTATGTGGCAGCTAGTGATGCTTCGAAAGAAGCAGTGTGGCTCCGCAAATTTTTGATGGATCTTGAAGTTGTTCCTGGTGTGGATAAGCCATTGAGACTATACTGTGATAATAGTGCGGCAATAGCTAACACCAAAGAACCAAGATATCAGAAAATGAGTAAGCACATAGACAGGAAGTATCATGTGATAAGAAGCTTTATTGAAGAAGGGCATGTGGAAATATGCAAAATCGCGTCAGAGGACAATATGGCTGACCCGTTCACGAAGGCCCTGCCGGCTAAGGTCTTCGAGAAGCATGTCGAGGCTATGGGGATGCGTAGCATGTCACATAATTAGCTATGGGTGTTATGAACTATGTTTGCCAGGGAGAAGAAAAATCTTATTAATTTGTTTTTCATATTGTGGAAATATTACACATAATTAGCTAGCTAGACTAGTTAATTAATGAGATAAAACATATTATAAAACGAGACCGATAATATTAACAGATGGGAAAATAAGAAACACTATATTATTGTCTTGCAATACGTTGGGTTTGTTAGATTCCTTTCGTTTTGAATATGCTATATTTGAGTTGTAACACAACGTATTTATTTTATGTGATAATTTCATTGATGTAAACCCTTTAAAGTCATTTTCAAAGTCAACTGTTGACGGTGGTTTCGCCAACAAAAAACAGGCCGGGTTACCTCTTGGTTTCCGCCGATTACCGACCTAAGTGTAGTAAATGTGTGAGAATTTGTTGAATGGGTATATTATGTGTTAACTAAGATGTGCACAAATAGAGAACACAAGGAATTTTAGAGTGGTTCACTTAGAGCTACATTCACTATGGTTATATATTTGTTTTGAGGAGATTACAATTTACATCAATTGCTATCTCTCACTCTCTTTTCTCTTCATGGATCTGAACCCCCTCCTCGTAGGGGTCTTCCTTCCTTTATCTTTGGGCTTCCTTTGCTGGTGGGGTTTCCCTTGTAGGCAGAAGCACTCAAGTGCTCTCCTTTTTAGGCCCAAACGTAGCCCACTAATCAGCACTATTCACTCAGCCAATTAGTCTTCTATTACGGCCTGCATGCCCCTGTAATACTCTCTCCTGTCCCTGCGGGAGGTTTAAGGGCTTGCAATTAATACTTGCAGACGCCCCCACTTTTGTATGCAACTTGCCACATCAGGTTTTCCCCAAAGAACATTCCCTCGTCGCACGTTGCTTCGCCCATTGTCCTTCTTGGCGGTGGATTTTGCGGTCGAGGATCTTTGTGCTTTATCCTCGATGGCACGATCTCTCGGCCAGAAGGAATCGTCGCCCTAAGTTGGACTTCATGCTTGGGCTCTTTATAGAAGAGGGGAGGGAGTCGTGAACATCGAGGGTTGTTGCTCGGCGGGGAGTAGTCTAGCCCACGTTGGCGCATTATCGTTCGTCCATGTGTCCATCACATTTTCCCACTGCTTGACTACCCCAAGGTCGAGGGCTCCATTTAGGCAGCCTCGAGCTTAGGTTCGATAAATAGTTCCGTGCTTGACTATGGGAAACCGATCCCGAGCCTTCATTTGCAATGATGGCACGGACGCTTTGATTTCCTTGGGGGGACGAATCGCCGCGTTGGTCAATTCCCATGATGATGTAAGGCTTTATTTTGAAAGGATGAATATGAGCCCTCGGATCGGGACTCTTCCGTTTCCGCCCTTGTTTGTCACCGTCAGGATCTCAAGGTGATTCCCTTGCCATTAGATTTTAAAATCTTCATCCAATGGTCGGGGTCGAGGACTTTTGTCCCCTTAAATACCCTCTTTGAACTTGAAAACCATTTTTTCAAAATGCAAACAATCCCCGTATTTGGTGAACTGCCATTTGCTCTGTCGGAATCCTTCTCCACAAAACACCGATTCGTACTTCTTGCTTTTCAAGACGTGTCATGAAGCCGCATTCGATCCAAGATTCTCTCCCCGAAACTCTTCTTTACTGGTAAGCCTCATCATCCTCTATTCGTTTGGCTTACTCACGGGTTCTTTTCCTGTTTGAACCACTTATATATATGTATGAAAAATGCGCGGAATGTAGAGGTTAGGGAGACTTACTCCGTTTTATTTTTTCGCGTAGGATAGTTATTCTTCTGACTTTTGTCCGTTTGTGTATTTCTAGTTCCTGGGTTCTGGGGAACTTAGGGTACCATGAACATTCACCGTTATCATTCTCACATGAATGGTTGACGTCAAGTCGAGGTGTTTAAGTAGTCATCGTTTAGAATAGCCATCCTTTTCTTCCTCTCGACGTTAGGGTTTTAACTTAGCTCCTTGTCTTTTTAATCACAAGAAGTACAGCCCAAAATTCCCCCAGTTGAGAGGGATCCTTCCGTCGTCCATCTAGACTCCACTTCAATGGTGGAGATTTCATGGTCTTCTTCGTCTTTAGGCGTCGACTCCTTTCTGAGGGACAAAGAAGACGTCAAAGCCAGATATGAACTAGGCAACGACTTCGGTAGTGAATTCGGTAGCGCAGAACGAATGTTGGATGAGGTGGTAGAGCGGATCCCTTTCACAGGGGGTAGTGTAGGCGGGGTGGCTGCCTCGGCGTGTAGATGCCCCCAGGCTGCCACAGTGGTGATTTGGATGGCCTTTCTTTATAGTCGACGTTATGGCGTCGAGGGTCCGGAATAAGGATATTATCTAGGCTATAAGGGAAGGGTGCATTGATGGGAGGTGGTTTGAATACCTCCTCCTGGACATGCACATTAGGACCAGCATGCCGCCGACCGGGTACCTCCCGGTCTATACCAAAGGCGTCACGGCAGGGATGACCCTTTCGGTTCATCCGTTTGTAAAGGATTACTGCCACTTCTACGGCATTTCCCCCGCTGAAGTGGTGCCAAACTTCTGGTACTACTTTGCTGGTGCTTGGATTTTGTGGCACCAGTAGTTTGATATGGAACTCCCTTTGGATGAGTTCAGATTAAAGTACAAACTATGCCACGTCACTAAGTGTGCGGGGTAGTATTTTTTGAGTGGTCACAGGAGATCTCAACCCAGATTCGGGAAGTTGATACTGGGCATTCCCTCATCGTCACATGGGTGGAAACCCATGTTTTTCATGATTCGCAAGCCTTTCAATTTTCACCCCAACAACTACCTGCCCTGTCGAAGGCAGGTGTAGGTGGCGTTGGGAATATGGGTGAGATTTTTGACTTACTTTTACCTTACTTTGCTTCCTTCTTCTTTTCCCTAATTTGGGGGTCTTTCACCCTTCAGTTAACGAAGACCGGCCGAAGTTTTTTGGAAATAGCTTGGCGAGGATTGACAAGGCCTTCTCATTTTCGTCTGAGATCCACCACATTGATATGCTCCTGACCAAGTCCAACCTTCGAGCCGCCGGGTTAATTCTTGATCTCCTATACCCTTCAGACCCAGACACCATTTGCGCATACTTCCATTTAAGCGACAAAGGTAACTCCTACTTTTGATGCCTCATTTTCCAAATGCTGACTATATCTTTGTCTCGTCGTTTCTGCAGAGATGGCGTCTTTGAGAATCCAACTCCCCGGTAGCCAGCAATCTGGGCCGAGCCAACAACCGTCGTCGAACCAACAACCCCCACCGAGCCAACAGACCCCGTCGAAGGGAAAGGAGAAAGCTAGCTCTTCTTCTCACGTGCCGAGGAGCAAGCAAAACCAAAGGCCCTTTGGGACCGGGGATGGATCCTGCGCAGAAAAAAAAAGCACAAAGAGAGGATGCCGGTGGTTGAGACTTGGACACCGGCGGTCCCTATTCCTGAGGTTAACGCTCCTCTGGTGCCGAGGGAACGCGTGCTTATCATGGACGGGAATTTCCAAGTCTCGGACATCTCTGACGCCAAGATTGGGGTGATGCTAAAACTTCCCCCTCGCTTCTCCCTCGTCTTCCAGGCACTTTATGAGTCTTTCCTTGAACCACACTGGATTGCTGCCTCTCAATCTTCTTTGGTTGATCGTCAGCATAAACAAATCTCCTTCCAGATTCATGTAGGATTTTTTTTATCTCGTCGTTTTGTATTTCTATTTTTTTGACCTTCAACTTTTTAGAGCATGGTCCTTTCCATCCTTAATCTCCTTGACCTCGTTAAGGTTAAGGAGCATAATAAGGAGATGGACAACGTGGAAGCCAAGCTCAACTCCCTTATCGATAATGCCAAGAAATAGTTATCGCATGCCGTCGAGGAGAGAGAGTGGCCATGGCCAAATTGTCGAGTTTGGAAGGTGAACTGGCCAAGTTGATTGCTTTGGTTGAGGATCTTATGAAGCGGGCAGATCTGTCCGATAAAAAGTTGGTCAAGCGGTGAGGCGGTGAAGAAGTGTTTATTTGAGGGAAGTGGGATGGGAAGAGGGATGCGAAGTTGAGTTCTGCAGCCATCGATGACGGGTATTTCTACCAACAAATCAAGTACTTTTAAGCTTGAATATTTGTAAGTTTTCAAGCATTTTTGTTAGTTTAATGTCTTTTGTGTGATTTTTATAGGAAATATAAATAAATGCCAACTTGGATGATTTTGCATGAAGAAAGGAAGAATATTTGCCTAACTTAGAATCAATGAAAAGAAGGATGTGAAAAGAAGATTTTGTGGCACAAAAAGGAGGCTTTGATTCCAAGAGAAGCGTTGCAGCGCGCCTTCACAAACTACAAAAGAAGACCAGAGTAGGAAGCAGGTGCAGCGCAACATCGCCGCAGCTGCTGCTGTTCGCAGACAAGCCCCTAGCCCTAGCGCCCAAATAGGCGCTGCAGCAGCAAATGGTTCTTGGCTGCGCGTGTGCGTTGCGCCCATTTGTGCGCTGCAGCGCCCAGCGTGTTGCCGATAGCAACGCAGCGCCAGCAATAAATGGCGCCGCAGCGCGCCCACTTGATGCCACACGCTGCGGCGCACCGATGGGCGCTGCAGCGCGCCCCATCCGCTTCTCTGCCAAAAGACGAGGGCTGCAGTGCGTTTTGGCGCAGGCGCAGCCGCCTAGGCCCAAAAGCGCGCTGCTGCGTAATCACTTAATCAGCGCCGCAGCGTCTCAAGCCCTAGCTCGAAGTGTTTCATTATAAAAGGAAAAAGTTGCCATTCGAGAGGGGGCCGAAAATGTGAAGAAAACATCAATAGGAGGCGAAATCCTTCATCTTGGAGGTCCTTGGAAGCTCTTCAATGGATATTGGGTTTTATCTTCCTTCATCTATTTTTCCATGTTGAGCTAGACATTTAATCTAGAACTTGATGTAGTTTTATTTGAACTATGTTTTGAATATTTTGTGGATTGTTAATTTAATTTCATTTTTCAATTCATTTATGTTTCTCTATGCTTAATGCTTTTTAATTTATTTGGCCAATGAGTTAGATGATTTTTAGATTGCGAATTTGATGCTCGGGAGAGATTGAATTCTTTATCTAGATTCTAGAAGCATAGTCTAGGTTGTTGTGAGACCGGGAGGAGACCAACGCTTAGATAATCAAATTAGGATTTAGGTTGTTTTGAGGCTGGGAGGCGATCGACATTCCTATTTTCTAATCACAAAGGCAAAGCTTAATTTGTGTTTAAATGTTCATTTCGAATAGGGATATTATTTTGGGTATTTAAATGCAATTTCTTGTGAGGCACTCGGGAGAGGTTGCAAGATGATATTAGAGCCTTGATTAATGAATTGAATGGAATTGATTAGCGATTACATAATAGGATGAACATAGGAATAATAAAGCGAAATGAAGTCCCTAGACCATTTGTGTATAGATACTTTATTTTCTTATTTTCATATTTATTTTGTTTTATTTTCTTAATTGTCATTTTATTAGGTTGCCTAGATAAAGTTAAGTTACAATAATTGCGGTACTTAATGGCAATTCTAAACCCAATCCCTGTGGAGACGATACTCACTCACCTTATACTCAAAACTTGACACCGTACGCTTGCGGAAATCTATTATACTAAAAATTAATTCAAAGACAAGTTTTTTGGCGTTGAATGTTGCGGGATTGGAATTTGAAATTGTTGTTAATATTGTGAGTACATAACTTGATTTTAATTTAGGCTTTTATTTTTCATTTTTAATCTTTTGTTTTATTTTTGTTTTCTCTTGTTTTACGAGGTACTTGGAGATGGTTGATCGACAAGTCCTCTCAAGATTTTCTCAACGAGACTCCGAGCCATTTTTAGTGCTTGGGAGAGATTCAAGGAACTGCTCATTCAAGTGTCCCCACCATGGTTTCCCGAGGGAGGTGTAACTCCGAATCTTCCTCGACGGGTTAGATGTTGCGACAAGAATGTGGGTGGAAAGAGGAAATGGTACCACCTCTTTTCACCAACTATCCGCGGATGAAGCTTATTGGTTGTTGGAAGACATGGCCGATGTTAACTATCAGTATTGGAGGTATTCAACAAACCACCACGGTTTTGAGGATAGCTCCAACAATTCAGAACCACGGCTTGACACCCCCCGTCACCAAGAGGAGTCTTCTACCTCACTTGAAGACCTTGTCGCCCAATTTTCGGAGGAGACAAGACTCCGAATAGAGAAGTTAGAGAGGATGGAGGCGCTCGACCAACTTCACGAGGAAATGGAGACAAATCTAGCGGAGTTGTTTATGTTGATGCTAATTCCAGATGAATCTGTTAGCGTTTATGCCCTTAGGAATAAATGTAACAATTTTCTTCGAGACATTTTGACTATTAATAAAGATTTGTTTATTTCATATATCTATGTATTGTCCTCTTTATGTTCATAATAGTTGAATGTATGATAAGCAAACAAAAAGTCTGAGACGTCATTCTAAATCTTTAGATCATGCATGTAATGTGAAGAACATGCGGAAGACAAGAATCTAAAGATGATAGTCTAAATCTTATGATCCACAATCGAGGGAATAAAGTTGGGCGCTTTATTCATGTTAAGATTGTTATGTTGTCTACTTCCTAACGGAGACGGCTTGTCTTGGTCGTCGGAGGTGGGACTCCATGGGTAGAGACATTGATATAGTTTCTAATGGTGAAATCTATATTGGATCGGACCAAAGATGAATTGTTTTAATTAATAATTCTTTTGAATAAAACAATTCACTTTTGACGAATTATATGTTGTCATCTTAATCCCGAGATGGATGATGAACCCGTATACTTGACTTGTATCCTTTGATGTACTAAAGGGAGACATCCCGACATTATGTAAAGGTACGCTTGCGGTACATTGGGGTATGACTCGTGTATGCGTAGATTCGTTATTCATAGATAGTGGAATCCATAGCTCCTATAAAGAGTCAATGATATCCTCTTATGCATTATCGGTGGATTGGAAAATACGAGCGCTCGGCTATTAGACTACTCTGTGTTATCTAATGGTTTCTTGTTTGTAATAGTATGAATAGTATTTTTCTAATGGTTTGATAATGGAACATAAGATAAATGTAATCGGGAAGGTAAAAGCAGAACTTGACCTCAAGTCGATTATGGATATTCTATGGGGATGATATACTAATATATTGAGTCATGGACTAGAGCTAATTAGAGCTTTGTAAATACGCTTATATGAATCGAGAGTGCAGCTCTAGGCTTTTTAGTGGAATAGCGCTAGAGTTTTATAATCATGAGACGGACTTGTTGGTTTACAAGTAGCGTTGTGATTATAGGAGCTTGATTTATATATGTCCATCGGGTCCCTTTGCTAGCTCACTTAATTTCCTATAACGATACGGTGTATTTCCTACATATTGGTAACTTGTGTTATTTCCGTAAAAGAGGTTCAAAGTTAATTCATGAGTGATTTATCGGGTGAATTAATTGATAAATTAATTCTAGATAAATTGGTTGAATTATTGTTTTAAGAGTTGTTTAATATGGGAAGACTATTATATGATTTGTTTTGATCGGGCAATTTCTCTATTGGGTTGCTTGAATCAAAACCGAGGCTCTATGCAAGCTTCCCATGTTGAAAAACTAGAAAAACAACTTTCATCGATCTTGACAGGTTGACGGTGGGTAGACCGGTCTGGTCGTCGATCGGTCGGTCGACCGGTGGGTAGACCGGTTTGTGAAGGACCGGTCGACCGGTGAGTTATAACGTCTCTGTCTCCGGTCGACCGGGTTGTAACGCGTAACGAAGCGTCTTCGATGTGGCAAAATCAACTCGAAAGCGATTAAATCTTTGGGAAAACCTAATTGTTACGAAAGTATGACTTCCTAAATAGTATAAATAGCCTATTAAGTCTCATTACTCAAAAGATCACTTGAGAGACTTTTGGAGGCTATTGATAAGAGATTCAAGAGGAAAAATTGTTTAATTATCAAGAACAATTTTTCTTTGGCTCTCTTTGTGATTGGAAGGAGATTAAGAATACCAAGAGGAGATTAAGCGAAGTGTGCCCACCCGACACACCGATCGTGGAAACGAGAATAGCAAAGAAGACCAGTTGGTTGAGGCTCTTCGATTCTGTTGTTTGGAACGCTTTGATCTGTCGGGACGTCTTTGTTTCCTGAAATCTCAAAAGGTATGATTTAGATCTTTAGTATTTATGTTACATAGCATCATGAACATGTTCTTGTTTGGCTTTGACGTTGATTAAAATTTTTTAAATTCCGCTGCGCACTCTATGCCATTATTTTTCCAACAGAATCTGCTAACGCCATGAATAGGGAACCACAAGAGGAGGAATGGGAGTTATTTGAAGATGACTCTTTGAGAGAGGAGGAGACTCAAAAATTGGTTGGTGAAGAATTTCAAGAAGAAATCAATGAGTCTCCGTCCCTCGAGATCCCCATTGTCGTGCCGCTCCCGGTTGAGAAAGATCACTTCTACGAAGACCCAATGTGGCCGGCAATTCCTCCACCATCTCGAGCGCTGTTCTTCCTTGCCAACCAAGCCCATATGCCAGCGCCGAGTCAAGTTGAGCAAATGGTCCGAAAACCGCCAAATCTCGCCAAGCTTGAGGGTGTAAAGAATCAAGACCCATACGTTGTGTTGTATGACACGTACTATGGGTGAAAGCCACTCTTTGATGAGTTGGCTCGGCATAAGAATAATTGACCCTAAAGACGCAATTTATGGAGGAGAGCGCCGCCCCAACTCGAGTTATGTCATCATGCCCGGTGCATCATCGCCAACCATACTAGGAGGCGAGATTGTCTCGCCTCCCCGGTACGTGTTCTTATTCCCTTGTACTTAATTTTAATGATTGCTTGATTTTGAGTTTGGGGGTGAGACACTTTGTGGTTGATTTTAGTGGATTTTGAGCATTACTTGTGACTTGGTTGTTATGACTTGTCTCCATTGAGTTATGTTCTTTTGGCCATGTTTTTACTTGTTTTTCATTTAGGTTGTTTGAATAAATTGTGAGTTTTGTTGAGATGAAATGACTAGATAATAATGACGAGCATAGTCACTTGATGCCTTCTTAGGTCTTTTGAAATGTATTTCATTGAGATTTCTGTGTGCTTGACTCGCATTGATTGAAATTCACTCTTGACTCTCTACTTTTGAGCACCATGAATAATGATCACTTGATCTTTTGAGCATTTGGAGAACATTTATGTGCATTAGGTAGACTTTGATATCTCATGAACACTAGAACCCATTTAAGTGAAACTTGAGGCGAAATTGTCGGTTTAGTGTCATTGGAGAGATGATTAAGGCATTTTATGTGGATCGTTTGGGCCTTTGAAGCAAACCCTTGAAAAGAAAATTCATCATTTGTTTACCCCCTTTGAGCCATATTGCTTACTTCATTCATCACCCATGTTTGTACATCCAAACCACCAAATGCACTTTCACTTCCTAAACCCATCACTAATAGGCATGATTGCATTAAACGCTAAGATTGAGAGTGAGTGTGGGTTATGTTTGGGAAATCATTAGTGGATTGGCTTGTGACGTTAATTTTTTTTCCTCATCAAAAAAAAAAAAGAAAGAAAAGAAAAGAAAAAAAAAAATAAAAAAAATAATAAAGAAATAAAAAAAAAAGTCAATTGGATGAGGAATTGAGTTACCATTTCCATTTCTTTACAACATTGGGGACAATGTTGAGTTTGAGTTTGGGGGTGTGGTCTTTATTTCTCAAATTTTTGTGGTTTTTATTTCTTTTTGGGTTCGATTGAAAGCGAAGGTATGCTGAAAAGAGGAGTCGGTGAAATTTTTTTTTCTTTTCTTTTCTTGGAAATCATGTGAGATACATGAGTTGTGATGCATGCCTAGTGTGATTTGAGCCTAAAAATTCTAATCTCATCCACCTTTCACCCTAGCCATATATTACAACCCTCAAAAGTCCTTTTAATCTTCAATGACAAGTGAACCTTTATTAGTGGAGAGTGACACGAAAAATAGGCCTATGGTAGTTCTTATTAAGATATCACTCATAGTCTCCTTGGCTCATAGGTCTATCCGGATTTTATTTGGTTGATTGAGATTGATTGTGCACACACTTACACTTTGAGAGTCTTGAGTGGAGTGAAATTGATGCTTGATGTTGAAATTCTAGATAATCTCAATGTTTGCATTTCCTTTGAGCTTAGAGCATTATGTGACTTTGAAGATACATGCACAGTTGTTGACTCGATACAAAACTCACACTTTCTTTTTCGTTTGTTTCTTAGTACTTGATTTGTGTTTTCTTTTTTTCTTTCTTTTCTTTTGCTTGAGGACAAGCAAATGTTCGAGTTTGGGGCCATCGTTTCCTCGTAGTCGATTCCTTCCTTTTGCGTGTATCCCTTAGCTACCAGTCTAGCCTTATAGGTTTCGACCTTTCCTTCTGCATTTCTCTTACTCTTGTAGACCCATTTACACCCAATGGGCTTAATCCCATCGGGAAGATCTACAAGTTCCCAGACTAGATTAAAATCCATAGATTTCATCTCAGCTTTCATGGCTTCTGTCTAGAGATTTGCATCAACATCCTCCATAGCTTCTTTGTAAGTATAAGGATCTGTCATGTTCGGAGATTTCGCCAAAAGGTTTCCCCATTAGCCATGAATCTCTCAGGTTCATGTCTGATCCTCCCACTACGCCGAAGCCCCTTAGTTTGTTGTTGGGTTTCCTCTTCTACTCTGATTGGATCAGTTTCCAAAGGAACAGTTGGTATGACTAAGTCACTCGACATTTCCTCAAGCACTATTTTGCTACGAGGCTTAAAGTCGTTCATGTAACTTTCCTCAAGGAATGTTGCATTCGTTGAAACCACGACTTTATTTTCCTTGGGATTATAGAAATAACCCCCTTTCGTCCCTCTTGGATAACCTACAAAAATGCATATGAACGTGCTTCCAACTTGTTCGCTTCCTTGTCCGGGACATGTGCGGGACACCCCCATATGCGAATATGGTTCAAGGATGTCTTCCTGCCCGTCCACAACTCGTGAGGAGTTTTAGGAACCGACTTTGTTGACACGTTGTTCGAGAAGATAACATGCAGTTTGTAAAGCATATCCCAGAAAGATATAGGCAATGTCGAATAACTCATCATGGACCGTACCATGTCCAACAAGGTTCTATTTCTTCTCTCGGCTACACCATTCTCTTTGTGGAGTGCCAGGTGCGATTAAATGGGATAGAATCCCATTCTCTAATAAGTATCCGATGAACTCATCAGAGAGGTATTCTCCACCTCGATCGGATCGAAGTGCCTTTATGGGTTTACCCAGTTGCTTTTCCACTTCAGCCCGAAACTCCTTGAATTTATCAAAAGTTTCGCTTTTGTGATGCAATAGGTACACATAACCATATCTTGAGTAATCGTCAATAAAAGTGACGTAATACTCATACCCTCCTCTTGCCTTGATGTTCATGGGACCACAAACATCACTATGCACAAGTTCAAGAACACCTTCGGCCCTATTGCCTTTAGACCCAAATGGTCTTTTGGTCATTTTGCCCTCCAAACAAGATTCACATTGGGGTAAGGACTCAACCTTTAAAGAACTTAAAGGTCCATCTTTTACCAACCTCTGTATCCTGTTAAGGCTAATGTGACCAAGTCGCAAATGCCAAAGATATGTCTCGTTAGAGTGAGAAGTTTTAAGCCTTTTAGAGTTATTAACAACTTCAGTGTTTAGCAGTGAGTCCATCTTTGGTTTGATAAAATATAGATTATTTTGCATCCATCCATCACAGATAAAAGACTTGTTTTTACGAATCACAACTTTATTATTAAAAGAAACTGAATAAGAATCTTTAAATAAACAAGCAACAGAAATAAGATTCCTCTTAAACCGAGGAACATAAAAACAGTCTCTAAAAAATAAACTCCTATAACTATCAAAATAAAGATGGACGTCTCCCTTTGCTTCAGCCAACACTAGTGTTCCATCGCCCATCCTCAACGTGAAGCTTTCATTTAGAAGACTTCTCGTTTGCTTGAACCCCCCAGAGAGAAACACATACATGATTAGTTGCTCCAGAATCTATGACCCAGTTGTCATTGGATTCCTCAACTAGACATGCTTCCACAATCAAAAGATCACACTCACCTCCTTTGCCTTTAACGGCTAGGTAGTCTTTGCAATTCTTCTTCATGTGCCCCACCTTCCCGCAATGAAAGCATTTAAGCTTGTTCGGGTTCCTCTTCTTCTTGTTCTTGCCCTTGTTTGGCGGAACTGAAGAACTCTCCTTCTTAGCTACTTGCTTCTTCTTTCCATTCCCTGAAGGGGGTTTGGAAGAAGATGCCTCAGCAAAGTTGGCTTCCACAATAGTCGACCCCTTGATCATCCGCTCGAACTTTTGGAGTTCTTGCATCAACTCTGTTAAGGTTATATTCTGTCTAGCACTCAAATTGAACGTTGCCCTAAACGGAATATACTCCTTTGACAAAGTCTCAAAGATCATGGTCAACTGAGACTCAGCATCGATGTCGGCCCCATTGGTCTGAACTTCAGCCAAATAGCCCATCACCTTCAGCATATGTTCCTTTATGGAAGACCCAGCCTTCTGTCTGCAGTTAATGAGGTTGCTAAGGGCTTCCCGACGTTTTTCAAGTGGCTTGGCCACCAAACATGTCCTCAAGATTATCCATAATCTGACGAGCAATTATGTAATCTTCATGTTGTGCTTGTAGCACAGTGGACATGCTCGCCATCATATAACAGCGAGCCATATCGTCAGAGTCCTTCCAGCGTTGATACGCTAAGAAAACCTCATTAGGAGCATCAACAGGTGGCTCCGGAGGACAAGGTGTGTTCAGTATGAAATTTAGTTTCTCAAAGGTTAGGACGATCTTTAGGTTCCTTTTCCAATCGGTAAAATTCTCGCCAGTTAAGTTGTGTTTATTAAGTATCGATGATAATGCGCTAGAAGACATTTTGATCTACAATAAACATTCATATATCTAGTATAAGCAAACTTGCATAAATATTTAGTAATCAAACATATATACATGTTATAATGCAACAAATATGTTTGTGTGTCAAAACCTTGAAAAAATCACAACCTTACAACGATAATTCCCAACTCAAAATTTTGTAAGTCTCCTAGGGGAGATCATGTAAATTTAATTGGGAACACGGATCCCCTCCGATCAATATATACCATCCGGATCAATCTCATCCAAAGATATATTGATAATCGTTTTCTTTGGCCATTAACTTAATTATCAGAGCTCCTAGGGGAGATTAATAATTAAATTAATCTTGAGTGTATAACCATCATTTCAACTATTTGATCCATATATTACAATTGTCACCTAGGGGTGTACAACCATAAAATATGCTCAAATAAATTATCCTCTCGGAGATCCACACCGGTACATAATGAATCCCTTCCTAGGGGTCGGTATCACCATGTGTTACCTGCGGACCAACGATGGAGACCATGGGTCTTTTTCTTCAAAAAAACCCTCACCCACTCAATATTTTGGAAAACAAGGTTTTATGTTAAGAAATATGCATGAACAATTTTAATGAGCGGCACTCCCTATTCTATATGACATGTTATCACATATATAGCAAATCATATTATATGCAATCATACAAAGCAATTAAGCTAGGCAACAAGCATAATAATAATAATAACCGTAACATTATGGTTCCATCCTAGAGAAAAGAAAGAAATTAAAGATTACAAAGAATAATCGGAACATATATCGATTCTTCATCTTGAATCTTCCGGTTGTCCTTGAATTCTTTATCACAATCTAATTCCGGTTATCATAAAATTATTTTTCATGTTTTCTTGAAAAAATCTCAAAAAACGCAAAATCGTATATCTGTCCCATTAGGTCCCGGTCGACCGGAGACAGAGTAGTTATACTCTACCGGTCGATCGCTTACACTAACCGGTCGGCCGGTGCGGTCGTACCGGTGCCCGTCTGACAAGAAACAGATTTTCAGAAATCAAAGCGGTTTTCAATTTATTCAAAAACACAAAACAATTTTATAAACCAAGGAAAAATTAGATACCTTCTTATCCTTCATCTTGAAAATCCATCTTCAATCTCCTCCAAGAATTTTACATAAAAATTCCTATACCGTTTTCCGGTTTACAAAATTTCTACTAGAGAAAATAAAATAAACCCTAACGGCGATGATAGGCCGCATATCTAATTACATTGCAAAGAACAAATTCCTATACAACCATTCTAAACTCTAAGGAACCATAACCGGTAAAAAATTAAATAATAAATAATCATTGATAATTCATAAATGACAACCAATAATAATTATTTAATCATTCATTCACCATATATTCATGACAACAACATAATATAGAAACCCTAGAGTGCCATCTCTCTAAAATATCAATTCAAGCATAAAAGAGATATTTTTCAGATCACAAATCTATGTACATAGCATAATCATGAACAAATAACCTGGCTCTGATACCAATTGTTGGAAAATAATGGCATCGAGTGCGCAGCGGAATTTAAATATTTTAATCAACATCGAAGCCAAACAAGAACATGTTCATGATGCTATATAACATAAATACTAAAGATCTAAAACATACCTTTTAAGATTTCAGGAAACAGCACGTTTGACAGATCAAAGCGTTCCAAACAGCAACCGGAAGAGCCTCAACCAACTGGTCTTCTTTGCTATTCTCGTTTCCACGATCGGTGTGCGAGTGGGCACACGTCGTTTAATCTTCTCTTGGTATTCTTAATCTCCTTCCAATCACAAGAGAGCCAAAGAAAAATTGTTCTTGATAATTAAACAATTTTTCCTCTTGGAATCTCTTATCAATAGCCTCCAAAAAGTCTCTCAAGTGATCTATAGAGTAATGAGACTTAATAGGCTATTTATCTTCGTTTAGGAAGTCATACTTCCGTAACAATTAGGTTTCCCAAAGATTTAATCGCACTTTCGAGTCGATTTTGCCACATCGGCCAGCGTTACGGCGTTACAAGCGGTCGACCGGAGACAGAGACGTTATAACTCACGGTCGACCGGTCCTTCACAAACGGGTCTACCCACGGTCAACTTTGACCGGTCGGCCGGACGGTCGACCTGTGACCGGTCTACCCACCGGTCAACCTGTCTGCAAGATCGATGAAAGTTGTTTTTCTAGTTTTTCAACATGGGAAACTTGCATAGAGCCTCGAGTTTTGATTCAAGCAACCCAATAGAGAAATTGCCTGATCAAAACAGTCATATAATAGTCTTCCCATATTAAACAACTCTTAAAACAATAATTCAACCAATTTATCTAGAATTAATTTATCAATTAATTCACCCGATAAATCACTCATGAATTAACTTTGAACCTCTTTTACGGAAATAACACAAGTTACCAATATGTAGGAAATGCACCGTATCGTTACAGGAAATTAAGTGAGCTACCTTTGACGCCAAGCATGCTGAGATTATTAAGGAGTTCAAGGCTTCTTCGGAGCTCACCGAGATCCGTAACAAGGATTTTCAGTCTGCGGGTCAACAAATTGTCGATCTAATTAAGAAAGAGCATCCTGAGTGGGACTTGAGCTTTCTTTATAATTCTTCTCCTCCTGCTGGCGATGACAACCTTTCCCCGCCTGGTGACGGTGATGAATCGGTAGCTTGCGGTGAGGCCTAGAAAATTTTTACCTTTCTTTTTGTTTTGTGTTTTGTAATTTGACGTTGATCTGGACAATTTTTTATTTTATCTATACTTATATAAAGATAGCAGATTTTATTCATACCTTGCTTTGCAATTGTTGTCTTAGACAATTCTTTAGAATTTTGCTAAGTGTTCATCTTTCCTCCTTGGAGGATCTGACGCTAATTTCACCCATTGGGATTGTCGCCTTAGAAAATTCCTTAGAATTTTGCTAAGTGTTTGTCTTACCTCCTTGGAGGATCTGACGCTGATTTCACCCCTTGGGGTCGTCCCCTTAGAAAATTCTTTAGAATTTTGCTAAGTGTTCATCTTTCCTCCTTGGAGGATCTGACGTCAAATTTACCCCTTGGGGTCACTGTGTCATTTTTTTGTGATCTGTGGACCTTTGTCCACCCCATGTCTATTTAATATAAACTTGGTTTTTAAAATAGACATGTTATTAAGGGGTGAATTCCTTTCTTTCTGCAAACATATCAATTTATTTAATTCGTAAAGAATGTACAATTGGGATGCATAAGAATTACATACACTATTGGTAGTACAGTCTTAGCTATTCTGCATTCCATGGGTGTTGAATTCTTTTGCCGCCGAGGCTTTCCAAAATGTAGGTGCCAGGACGTAGTACTTTCCTTACGCGGTAGCACCCTTCCCAAGTTGGGCCCAGGGGACCAGTATTTTTAGGTTTTGTACTCTGTGTTACCCTCTTTAATACTAGGTCTCCTGGGACGAACCTTCGTTGCTGAACTTTCTTGTTGTAATTTTGTGATGGCGTAGTTAGGAATTGAGCCTCTTTTTTTCCAACAAGTCGAGTTCTCCGTTCATGCCTTCCGCATTGTTGTCGTCGCTGTGGATGACGGTTCTTAGAGTCGGCATTTTGATTTCTACGGGGAGCACTGTCTTGATGCCATATGTCATCGAGAAAGGTGTTTCACCCATAGTAGTTTGGCTTGTCATTCTGTATGCCCATAAGACCTTGGGGAGTTCCTCAGCCCATTTTCTTTTTAGATCGTCAAGGTTCTTTTTTAGGGTATACTTTAATATTTTATTGACCGCTTCAACTTGTCCATTTGATTGTGAATGGATCGGCACCGAGAAGTCTTTCCAAATGCCTAAGCTATCACAGAATCTGCATGTTGAGGCATTGTCAAATTGCTTCCCGTTGTCAGATACTATTGAGTGGGGAACCCCGAACCTGCACACGATATTGTCCCACATGAATTTGGTGCAAGTTGCTTATGTGGTTGTAGTTAGAGCCTTTGCCTCTACCCACTTTATGTAGTAGTCTACCACGACAATGGCAAACTGTAGGATCTTATTGTGATTTATAGATGAAAAATCATTTGAACAACAACAATATTGTAGGCGGAATTTCAAAAATTTTTATCATATCCATTTAATTCTAAATTAAACGTAAACCACAACGAGAGATGCATGCATGATATATGTTTATAGACAAAGGATAAGAATAATACACATACCTTTGTGACGATTGAAATAAATGACAGCAAGGATCTTGTCTCACTATCTCACGTTCCGAGATGGAGAATTGCCGTGAAACAAGATCGTTGATTTATCGACACGATCACACCAAAAACCACTCGTTGATTCAAGGCTATGACTCTATGGTATTTGGGATGAGAGAGTGGGCTCTTTTTCCAAAAACCTAAGGAAACAATTTCCTTCTATTTTTTGTCTCTAAAATCCGGCCACCCTAGGAGAAAAGTGTGTGATATATTTTTTCTTCTCTAGAAGTCTCTCTAGGGTTTTGAATAAAATATCCTTATATAAGAGGAAATTCAAAAGCTCAAACCCTAGATGGGATTTTCGAATTTCCCCTTCACCCTTGGATTAAAATCCGAAAATCCCTACATGGCTAGGGATTTCTGAATTTTCCTTCCCATTTTGGAGCAAAATTCGAAATCCCCTTATGGCAAGGGATTTCTGAATTTTCCCAAAATAATATATCAACTTTCTCTCTCCTTTACTTGCCAAATAAAATCATGTTTAAATTTTATTTTGAATTTTAAATTAATCTCTATTAATTTTGAAATTCAAAATTCTTTCCTTTTATTTTTCAAATATCAAATAAATGAAAAATAACATAATGAATTTAAACATAATTATATAACGAAACATCAGTTTCTGTTTTCCCATTTATCAGAGCTAGCCTTGAGACCGAATGGACCCACATGAACAAAGCTATGGAATTACAACATTCGACTAACTTATCCCGATAAGTTATCGACATATTTAATTCCGACATCGCACAACTCCACTAAAAGTTTGATGCCGAATAATCTCTTGATTCATGTGGGCTATTTTTTCTAATGGTGTTGATACAATTTATCACACGGTCCACAGTGTAAATGCATTATTATCCTTCGTAAATATCAGTGATCAGAATGGTATATATAATATTACCGTTTTACCTTTCAAATCATTATTTCCTCAACTCCTTTATATGACTGTGAATAAGAAAGACACATGTTCGTAAGATGTCTTGCACATGTCACGATGTCTTAATCAATGAATATCATCATTGAATACCAGGCCTGGTTTATTTATTCACACACCCGTCAATAAAGCATGAGGTGATATTATTTCTTACGAATTCCATATCTGTGAATCACATAACTCCAACTCAATAATGTCATGATCCCAATGACCGAGATGTCGTTCAATAACTGCGAACTAATCTCATTGGTGAATCAAAGATCATGAGATATTAAGTTGAGCTATGCATCAACTTCAGGATTAAGATAATTATACAAATATACTTAAGTTGTGATGATTAGGTTTAGAGTTGTGTAAACGGTTTTTACTCTAACCTAATCAGTTACATGGTCTATTCAACATGTTGCGAGCATGTCTAGATCAACCACAGAGTCCAACTCCTATGCCCCAAGACTAGCATCACATGGTTCGATCTATCGGTCATAATCGGATTCGATTGCCCAATCAATCCTAAGACTGCGAATATCTATTTTAAAGCTGATCGGAAGAGTTTGTTTCACAGGTTCCCCCGACTCTTCTTTCATTGGTAACAGTCTATGGACTAAGCAATATTACTAACACTCTTGAGTATGTATCAAAACATAACTTTATCTTATTTTATAAAATCAGCAAAAAACAATAATGTCTGACATTTGTCATTTCATAAATAACAAATTACATCCCACTTTATGGACACATTTCCAACAAACTCCCACTTGGACTTAAAGTAGGTGTGTACAATCTCGCATGCCCAAACCTTCCAGATGCCTATCGAAGACTTTACCAGATAAAGCCTTTGTGAACGGATCGACCAAGTTGTCATGTGTTGATATCTTTGTCACTTCAACATCGTCTCTTTGTACAATCTCTCGGATGAGCTGTTATTTCCGTTCTATGTGCTTGGACCTTTTGTGGCTTCTAGGATCCTTTGAGTTTGCTACAGCCACACTGTTATCGCAATACAGTACCATGGGCCTATTAGCTTCTGGAACAACTTCCAGTGAAACAAGGAACTTCTTAAGCCATACGGCCTCTTTTGCAGCTTCACAAGCTGCCACATATTCGGCCTCCATGGTGGAGTCAGCTATGCAAGTCTGCTTAATACTCCTCTATACCACCGAACCTCCATTCAGGACAAACACAGATCCTGAAGTGGATTTCTTGGATTCCTTATCCGATTGGAAATCGGAGTCGATGTATCCCGTCATAGTCAGGTCAGTACCTAAATACACAAGCATATAGTTCCTCATTCTCCTAAGATACTTGAGGATATGCTTGATAGTAACCCAGTGCCCGGGTCCAGGGTTTGACTGGAATCTACTCACCACGCCTACTGCGTAGCATATATCAGGTCTGGTGCAAAGCATCGCATACATGAGGCTTTCTACGGCTGAAGCGTAAGGAACTCGGCTCATATCTTCCTCTTCTTGAGGAGTCTTGGGAGACTGCTCCTTTGAGAGGGATACTCCATGTCTGAAGGGTAGATAACCCTTTTTGGAGTTTTGCATGGCGAATCGGTCCATTACCTTATCGATATAGGATGCTTGAGATAGTGCCAATTGTTTGTTCTTCCGATCTTGAAAGATCTGAATTCCCATAACATTGGCAGCTTCTCCTAGATCCTTCATGTCAAACTGCTTTGCCAGCCAGAGCTTAACCTCAGTCAGTGTTCCTACATTATTCCCAATGAGTAGTATGTCATCTACATATAAGACTAAGAAAACCACTTTGCCTTCTTGTATCAGCTTATACACACAAGGCTCATCCATTGACTGAACAAAACCGTAAGTTTTAACAGTCTCATCGAATCTGATATCCCATGATCTGGATGCCTGCTTTAATCCATAAATGGACTTTTGCAATTCGCAAACCTTTTCTTCTTGACCTTTTTCAATGAATCCATCTGGTTGTGCCATATAAATGCGCTCATCCAGATTGCCATTCAGAAAAGCTGTTTTCACATCCATCTGCCAGATTTCATAATCTAAAAAGCAAAGAAAGAATGGATAAAAGAATGCGGATGGATTTAAGCATGGCTCTTTGGAGAGAAGGTATCCTCATAGTCAATGCCTTCTTTTCCGGGTGTAGCCCTTGGCTACCGTTGTTGCTTGAATGTCTCTACATTCCCATCCGGGCCCCTCTTCTTCTTGTAGATCCATTTACACCCTACGGGTTTTACCCCTTGAGGAGGATCTACCGAGTCCATCGCCATTTTTATACATCGATTGTATTTGGTCCATGGCTTCACGCCATAGGTTTGCTTCAGAACTTTCCATGGCCTGTGAGTAGGAGATAGGTTCATCGATGTCTAAATCTGAGACTGCAGTCAATGCATCTCCATAAGACATGTACCTATCAGGTTGTCTCACAACCCTCCCACTACGTCGAGGCTCTATTGGTGTTAGTTCTTGTTGTGGTTCATTTGTTGTCGGTTCAGGAATAGACCGCGGACATGTTGCCTGAACATTTTCGCCAGTCAATTCCTCAAGTACAAGCCTGCTTCTAGGCTTCATATTCTTTATAAAATCCTCTTCTAGAAAACGAGCATTCATGCTGATGAATGCTTTCTGATCAGTAGGACTATAGAAAATGTAGCCTTTTGTTACTTTAGGATATCCTACAAATAGGCATAGTTCTGAACGACTGGTCAGCTTACCAGTCTTCTTTCTAAGCACATACGCTGGACAACCCCATATTCTGGTGTGGCCAAGAGATGACTTCTTGCCACTCCATCTTTCATATGGAGTTCCAGGTACTGCTTTAGATGGAACTTGGTTCAGAATGTATGCTGCTGTTTCTAAAGCATATCCCCAAAAGGAATCTAGAAGAGATGAGTAACTCATCATTGATCTAACCATGTCTAACAGATTTGGATTCCTTCTTTCTGACATGCCATTCTACTGAGGAGTACCTGGCGCGGTAAGTTGAGAAAATATACCTTCTTCCTTAAGAAAGTCTTCGAACTCTCCCAGCAAGTATTCACCACCACGATCAGATCGTAGTGTTTTTATCTGTTTATCTAATTGCTTTTCAACCAAGGCCTTGAACTCTTTGAACTTTTCAAAGGTTTCAGACTTTTGACGCATTAGATAAATATGACCAAAACGAGAATAGTCATCAGTGAAGGTTATGAAATATTCATATCCTCCTCTTGCTTGGATATTGAATGGCCCACATACATCACTATGTACGAGTTCTAGGCATTCATCGCCTCTATTACCTTTCTTTGAAAAGGGTCTCTTGGTCATTTTTCCTTCTATGCAGGATTCACATGTAGGTAGTGAGCCTACACTTAAGGTTTGTAAGGGACCGTCTCTTACCAACCTTTTAATCCTGTCAAGGCTAATATGTCCAAGACGTATATGCCATTTATAGGTTTGATCAATTGGGTCTAACCTCAATCTCTTACTATCTCTTATCGAATCATCATTCAATTCAGTATCACAAATCGTTGAAATAATTGGTTTGAAGTAGAACAGATTGTTTATCATGACTGTTGAAGTAATCATGAAGCCATTCTTAAGAATTCAAATAACATCATTATTAAAATCCAAAGAATATCCTTGCTCAATCAAACGAGCCACAGAAATATGTTTTTCCCCAAAAACCGGGACATAATAAACATTGTTCAAAACAATAAAACTGTTCTCAAAAACTAATTTAATACTTCCAACAGATGTTGCTAATATTGATGCTCCATTCCCCCAGTGGAAGTTGAACTCATCCTTGCTAAGCCATTTGTTTTCCCTGAACCCCTACAGAGAACAACAAACATGATTAGTGGCTCCAGAGTCTACAATCCAAGAAAAAGTAGAGTCAGCCACAAAACAGGCTTCGGTAACAAGTAATGTACCTTTAGCTTTAACCTCCTTGAGGTATGTAGGATAGTTGTGTTTCCAGTGGCCAGCTACTCCGCAATGGTGACATTTGTCATTACTCTTGTCCACCTTTGCAGTGTGCTTGCCTTTTGCAGCCGGCTTCTTCTTGTTGCTGCGGGCTTTCTTCTGTTTCTTGGCGCCAGAGGTGGAAGGCTTCACTTTAGCAAGGTTTGCCTCTTCGTTCCTCTTTTTGCCTTTAAGCAATAGAGTTTTCACAGTTTGAAGCTCCTTCATGAGTTCTGGGAGTGAATAACTCAACTTATTCATCGAGTAGTTGAGTTTGAAGTTGTCAAACATCTCCGGGAGAGTCTCTAGGATCTTATCCACCTGAGTCTCTCTATCTATTTCAGCTCCCATGAGCTTCATCTCATTCAGGTGACTTATGATCAGTAGCATATGGTCCAGAACAGGAGTGCCGGATTTCATCTGGCAGTTCATGAAGTTACGCACCGCAGCTTGCTTGGCTTGATGACCTTGGCTTCCAAACATTTTAGAGATGCTGTAGATCATATCTGCAGCCATTAGCATGTTCCGATGTTGTTGTTGCAACACATTGCTAATTGATGCTAAGATATAGCACCTAGCAATCTCATCGGAATGCATCCAAGCAGTGTATGCGTCTTGCCCCTCTTTAGTCAAATCATCATTCGGCTCAAGAGGACAGGGGGTGGTGAGCACATGCTTGTGCTTGTCTACCGTCAACACGATATCGAGGTTACGTTTCAAGTCAACGTAATTTTCACCCACTAATTTGTTTGTACTAAGAATTTGTGCGATCGGGGATAAAGACATAATTGCTGAAAAAATAAAATAAACCGGCGTTGGCAATTTGCTTATATTTAAGAAAAGCATGATGCATGAATACAAGTACTTAAACATAAATAAAATCCTTAAAAAATGTTTCATCTATGGTGTTACGATCATAAACGGCAACACGTCCCACCTAGGGGTGGCGTCCGTGAAGCCTCCTATCGAATCGAGACTCCTCTCGTTTGGTCCACTTCACAAGATGTCTCCACATCTAGTGCAACCAATCACCATCTCTTTTCGTCACCTCAGATCCATTGCCTAGCTCCTATGGGAGGTTACAATGATCTTCAGTCTAAGTGTTTAACCGACTAATCGACTCTAGAGGTTGTTATGAACTAACGATCCATCTAGGGATGGTCTCGCCTCACTACTTCCTTTTCGAGTCTTATCTTCTTTAAGCAACCTGATGACTCCTGAGCGACATGTTTCATGGGTTTCTCCCATTGAAGTGAGGACCACTAAGGTGGTTCTTAACCAATCCACTTGTCACGATCAGGCTAAAGTCAGAGACCTTGGGAACGTTTCAACGCAAACGACCCTCCCACTTAGCTTTTTGAAAAATGGATTCTGTTTTAAAAATTAAGTCCAATTAAAAATTCAACAAAATTATAACCCTTATAAAGTTGTTGCATTTTATAACTCTTTATAAAATTTACCCATTGCATTTATTATTATAACAATTTATAATATTAAACTACAATGATGCATGAACATGCTTGCATGGCAATTTGATATTGGCATCTCTATATCCTATTGATGACGGGTATATCTACCAGCAAATCAAGTACTTTTAAGCTTGAATATTTGTAAGTTTTCAAGCATTTTTGTTAGTTTAATGTCATTTGTGTGTTTTTTATAGGAATTATAAATAAATGTCAACTTGGATGATTTTGCATGAAGAAAAGAAGAATATTTGCCTAACTTGTGAATCAATGAAAAGAGGATGTGAAAGAGGATTTTGTGGCACAAAAGAGGAGGCTTTGAATTGCAAGAAAGCGGGCTGCAACGTGCCTTCATAGGCTGCAGCGCGCAAAGAAGACTAGCGCACCCACCGTGTCCTGCCCCAGAGACACGCGCTGCAGCGCACCAAATGGGCGCTGCAGCGCGCCCAGCGTGTCCTGCCGCAGAGACACGCGCTGCAGCGCACCGATGGGCGCTGCAGCGCGCCCCAGTCCGCTTCTCTGCCAAAAGACGCAGGCTGCAGCGCGTTTTCATGCAGGCTGCAGCGCGCCTAGGCCTAAAAACACGCGCTACAGCGCGTAATCACGCAGGCTGCAGCGCGCGTCTGAAGCCCTAGCTCCGAAGTGTTTCATTATAGAAGGAAAAAGTTGCCATTTGAGAAGAGAGCCCGGAAAAGTGAAGAAAACATCAAAAGGAGGCCGAAATCCTTCATCTTGGTGGTCCTTGGAAGCTCTTCAATGGATATTGGGTTTTATCTTCTTTCATCTATTTTTCCATGTTGAGCTAGACATTAAATCTAGGACTTGATGTAGTTTTATTTGAACTATGTTTTGAATATTTTGTTGATTGTTAATTTAATTTCGTTTTCAATTTATTTATGTTTCTCTATGCTTAATGCTTCTAATTTATTTCGCCAACGAGTTAGATGATTTTTTAGATTGTGAATTTGATGCTCGGGAGAGATTGAGTTCTTTATCTAGATTTGAGAAGCATAGTCTAGGTTATTGTGAGACCGGGAGGAGATCAACGCTTACATAATCAAATTAGGATTTACGTCATTGTGAGGCCGGGAGGCGATCAATATTCCTATTTTTTAATTCTAAAAGCGAAGCTTAATTTGTGTTTAAATGTTCATTTCGAATAGGGATATTGTTTTGGGTATTTAAATAAAATTTCTTGTGAGAGGTTGCGAGATGACATTAGAGCCTTGATTAATGAATTGAATGGAATTGATTAGCGATTATATAATAGGATGAACGTAGGAATAATAAAGTGAAATGAAGTCCCTAGACCATTTGTGTATAGATACTTTATTTTCTTATTTTCATATTTATTTTGTTTTATTTTCTTAATTGTCATTTTATTAGGTTGCGTAGATAAAGTTAAGTTACAATAATTGCGGTACTTAATGGCAATTCTAAACCCAATCCTTGTGGAGACGATACTCACTCACCTTATACTCAAAACTTGACACCGTACGCTTGCGGAAATTTATTACACAAAAATAATTTGCATCAAGTTTTTGGTGCTGTTGCCGGGGATTGGAATTTGAAATTGTTGTTAATATTGTGAGTACATAACTTGATTTTAATTTAGGCTTTTATTTTTTATCTTTAATCTTTTGTTTTATTTTTGTTTTCTCTTGTTTTACGAGGTACTTGGAGATGGTAGATCGACAAGTCCTCTTAAGATTTGCTCAATGAGACTCCGAGCCAATTTTTAGTGCTTTGGAGAGATATAAGGAACTGCTCATTCAGTTTCCCCACCATGGTTTCGAGGAGGTGCAACTACGAATATTCCTCGACGGGGTTAGATGTCATAACAAGAATGTGGGTGGAAAGAGAAATGGTACCACCTCTTTTCACCAACTATCTCATGGATGAAGCTTATTGGTTGTTGGAAGACATGGCTGATGTTAACTATCGGTATTGGAGGTATTCAACAAACCACCACAGTTTTGAGGATAGCTCCAACAATTCGGAACCACGGCTTGACACCCCCCGTCACCAAGCGGTGTCTTCTACCTCACTTGAAGACCTTGTCGCCCAATTTTCGGAGGAGACAAGAATCCGCATAGAGAAGTTAGAGAGGATGGAGGTGCTTGCCTGGGCAAGGCTGGCGGCAGGGCCTGCAGGCCCGCTAGGGTTTCAGAAAACCCTAGCGCACACTAGGGTTTCTGAAACCCTAGTGTGCCGCACAGCCAAAACCCAGGGAAGGGTCTGGCGGCTGGGCTTGTGGCGGAGGCTGGGACTCGTGCGGTGGCGTGCGACGGCGACGGTGGCGGCGGCGGCGGCACACAAAAAATATATTCCGGGAATTTTAAATTACAAAATTTCCTATGCCCTCTAACCTAGAGCCAATCGATCGGGATCCAATCACATATATAATCAAAACAATTTTGAATTCATCATATATTCATGCAAGATGCCAATATCAACACATATCATATATTCAATCGCATAAACATAAATCATGCATGATCATAAGCCCTAGGCTCTGATACCAATTGTAGGATCTTGTTGTGATTTATAGATGAAAAATCATTTGAACAACAACAATATTGTAGGCAGAATTTCAAAAAATTTTATCATATATATTTAATTCTAAATTAAACGTAAACCACAACGAGAGATGCATGCATGATATATGTTTATAGACAAAGGATAAGAATAATACACATACCTTTGTGACGATTGAAATAAATGACCGCAAGGATCTTGTCTCACTATCTCACGTTCCGAGATGGAGAATTGCCGTGAAACAAGATCGTTGATTTATCGACACGATCACACCAAAAACCACTCGTTGATTCAAGGCTATGACTCTATGGTATTTGGGATGAGAGAGTGGGCTCTTTTTCCAAAAACCTAAGGAAACAATTTCCTCCTATTTTTTGTCTCTAAAATCCGGCCTCCCTAGGAGAAAAGTGTGTGATATATTTTTTCTTCTCTAGAAGTCTCTCTAGGGTTTTCAATAAAATATCCTTATATAGGAGGAAATTCAAAAACTCAAACCCTAGATGGGATTTTCGAATTTCCCCTTCACCCTTGGATTAAAATCCGAAAATCCCTACATGGCTAGGGATTTCCGAATTTTCCTTCCCATTTTAGAGCAAAATTCGAAATCCCCTTATAACAAGGGATTTCCGAATTTTCCCAAAATAATATATCAACTTTCTCTCTCCTTTAGTTGCCAAATAAAATCATGTTTAAATTTTATTTTGAATTTTAAATTAATCTCTATTAATTTCAAAATTCAAAATTCATTCCTTTTATTTTTCAATTATCAAATAAAATGAAAAATAACATAATGAATTTAAACATAATTATATAACGAAACATCGGTTTTTCTTTTCCCATTTTTATCGAGTTAGCCTTGAGACCGAATGGACCCACATGAACAAAGATATTGAATTACAATATTCGACTAACTTATCCCGATAAGTTATGGACATATTTAATTCCGACATCGTACAACTCCACTAAAAGTTTGATGCCGAATAATCTCTTGATTCATGTGCGCTATTTTTTCTAATGGTGTTGATACAATTTATCACACGGTCCACAGTGTAAATGCATTATTATCCTTCGTAAATATCAGTGATCAGAATGGTATATATAATATTACCATTTTACCATTCCAATCATTATTTCCTCAACTCCTTTATATGACAGTGAATAAGGAAGACACATGTTCCTAAGATGTCTCGCACATGTCACGATGTCTTAATCAATGAATATCATCATTGAATACCAGGCCTGGTTTATTTATTCACACACCCGTCAATAAAGCATGAGGTGATATTATTTCTTACGAATTCCATATCTGTGAATCACATAACTCCAACTCAATAATGTCATGATCCCAATGACCAAGATGTTGTTCAATAACTACAAACTAATCTCATTGGTGAATCAAAGATCATGAGATATTAAGTTAAGCTATGCATCCACTTCAGGATTAAGATAATTATACAAATATACTTAAGTTGTGATGATTAGGTTTAGAGTTGTGTAAATGGTTTTTACTCTAACCTAATCAGTCACATGGTCTATTCAACATGTTGCGAGCATGTCTAGATCAACCACAGAGTCCAACTCCTATGCCCCAAGACCAGCATCACATGGTTCGATCTAACAGTCATAATCGGATTCGATTGCCCAATCAATCCTAAGACTGCAAATATCTATTTTAAACTGTATCAGAAGAGTTTGTCCGGTAGGGTTCCCCTGAGTCTTCTTTCGTTGGTAATAGTCTATGGACTAAGCAATATTACTAACACTCTTGATTATGTGTCAAAACATAACTTTTTCTTATTTTATAAAATCAGCAAAAAACAATAATGTCTGACATTTGTCATTTCATAAATAACAAATTACATCCAACTTTATGGACACATTTCCAGCACAAACTTAAAGTCTCTGGGGTGCTCTAGGAATTGTGGCATACCTCTGGCCTTTATCACAACGTCGGGCATATTGAAAAGCGTCCTTTTTGAGTGTGGGCTAGTAGTATCCTTGCCTCAAAACCTTTAGAGCCAAAGACTGCCCCCCAGTGTGGTTACCGTAGACTCCTTCATGTTTTTCTTGGAGGACCTTCTAGGCTTCAGCATCATCTAGGCACAGCTATAGAGGTGTTGAGTAGCCTCGTTGGTAGAGCAAGCCGTCGTACAATAAGTACCTAGCAGCTCTATATCTGATCCATTTGGCTTTGTCTTTATTGTTTGGTAGTTGTGCGTCCATTAGGTATTGGATGAGTGGCATCATCCAATTTTCACCTGTTTGGATGATTAATGCCTTAGCCTTTTCTTCAATGGTTGGCCACTCCAATTCTTTGATGGGAACGACCCCTAGTGTGTTGGAATCTCTTGAAGATGCTAGCTATGTTAGAGCGTCAGCGTTTGCGTTTTCGGTTCATGGCATCTGAAGTATCCCGTAGTTTTTGAACTTAACGAGTTATTCCTTTACCTTTCTCCAGTACGCTCCCATTTTCTCGCCGCGCGCTTGGTATTCTTCTTTTACTTGCCTGATGACCAATTAAGAATCACTAAAGACGCTGAGCGTCTTGATCTTTAGGTGGCTAGCCAATCGCAGTCCCGTAATTAGTGCTTCGTATTCTACCTCATTGTTCGACACCTTGGATTTAAATCAAACCGCCGAGGTAATCTTGTCGCCTTCTGGGCTGATTAACAAGATGCCGGCTCCTGACCCATTTTCGCTCGACGCTCCGTCCACATAGAGCTTCCATTCGATATTCTCGACTTCTTCAGGCGTGGTAGGAGCTGGTCTATGGCAAAATTCGGCTAGAAAATTAGCCAATGCTTGGCCTTTGATCACGGTTCTCGACACATATTTAATGTCAAACTGGTGTGAGATTAGAAATAGTGTTGAAGCTTTTTTGAAGCTACCATCAGGGCAAGGGCTAAGCGCTCCATTTTGCTATATCTTGACTCGACGTCGAGAAACCTTTTGCTTACATAGTAGATTGGCAATTGCATCCTCTCTTCTTCTCTTATTAGCACGGAGCTTACGGCGTGTTGGGACATGGAGAGGAATAGGCTAAGCTTCTCGTCGGGGTTCGGTTTTGACAAAATTGGGGGTTTGCCCAAATGTTCCTTCAATTTCTGGAAGGCCTCTTCACATTGTGACGTCCACTCAAAACGCCTGCTTCCTTTCAAAGCATTGAAGAAGGGGACACATTTGTCTGTTGCTTTTGATATGAAACTGTTTAGGGCGGCGATACATCCTGTCAATCTTTGCACTTCCTTTGGCTTAGTTAGAGACCGCATATCCTGTAGGGCTTTAATTTTCTCGAGGTTAGCTTCTATCCCATGGTTGCTGACCATAAAACTAAGGAATTTCCCCAACCTAACTCCAAAGGCACAGTGTTGCGGATTTAGTTTCATGTGGTATTTTCTCAATACACCGAACATTTCCGCCAGATGGTCGATGTGCTAGCTAGCCCTGGCACTTTTTACGAGCATATCGTCGACGTAGACCTCCATTGTTTTCCCGAGCTGTTGAGTGAACATCTTATTCACGAGCCTCTGGTAGGTAGCCCCGCCATTTTTTAGGCCAAAAGGCATCACCTTGTTGTTGTGAAAAATCGTAATGCAAGTATATGCTATCGTAATCAAGTAATATAATAATGAATAAGATTATCGTCCCACGAGGATTGTTGTTTACTAATTACCGAAATTGTATTAACCCTAATTTTATTTGGATACTTGAAAAGAGAGTTTATAAAATTAAGTAAAGGAAAACTAAAACAATTAAATAAATTAAGCAATGCTAAGCAATGGATGAAAATTCAATAGATTAAGATTCTAGGGTTTCCGATTTCACCAAATTAATCATGTTCAAATTCTCATAATTCAAGCAAATTAACATTCAATCCTATACTGATAGCAATTTCTCTAAAGCAATTATTATTCTTTCTCAAGCAACAATAATATTAATCCAACAAGCAAAATCTACATCTCTGTCAGACTTCTAAACCTATTGAAAATCATTAAGTGCAAGAAATTCAAAAGAACTGCACAAGCATCATATATATCTCTATAATATGAACAACTCATGGTATTTCAATTAAGAGCTTATTCAATTATCACCTCTCAGTCTCAAATCAAATACAAAATCATGTAATAGTTGGCCAAACAATCACAAGCATTAAGAATAAATTGAAATACTCAGCATATATGGATTAAACATCAATTACTTAAAAAGAAGATTGAGAATTTGAACATTCATAATCCGGCTACATCGTAGCCCTAGAAAAAGGAATTAGTTCATCTCTAAACAAAATAAATTCCTAAACAAAGTCTTAATCATTGGAAAGGAAAGAAAAGAACTAGTTTGGAGTTGAATTGAAGCGTCGCCGTCTCCGGATTTGAGCCGTTCTTCTTCTCCGTCCCAATTCTCCTTTTCTTCTCTTGAATACTCTCTCAAAAGCCAGCCGTCATTCCACAGTCTAAAAGTCCTTTTAATTGCCCTAGACTCATCTATTTATATGTTTCAGAGCCTTAGGGTGAAAAAGGGTAAGTTTTGTCACGATTGGCCTTCAAAATGAGTATTTTTTCGTATCGTAGCGCTGCGGCGCTGGATGGGGAAATTCATGGGCGCCAAAACGCTGTCATGGGCGCCAAAACGCTGGTCATTCTGCCCGGTGCACAATTTCTGCCGGATTTCAGCATTGCGGCGCTGCAAACTGGCGCCAAAACGCTACCCATTCTGCCCAAATGTCTTGTTCCGTCACATTTCAGCGCCAAAACGCTACGAATGGGCGCCTAAACGCTATGTTTGCTGTCTTTTTTTCATCACAATTTGTCCAAAACCTTCCAAATCATAGACTTTCACCTATCCTTCAAACAAAGAACGAAAACACATAAAAACTAACAAAAAACCTCGAAACCAACTAGATATTAAGTATAAAACAATACTAAATGAGCGAGTAAAACTCACTCATCAAATATCCCCAAACATAATATTTTGCTAGTCCTCGAGCAAAACAAAAAATGAAAGAAAGAAAGCTAAACGGAAATAAAAACACGAATAATAGGAAAAATAAATAAATGAAACCTTGCTTGAGTATTGATCCGGTGTCGTTTCACAAAAATTTCCTCAGAGATCTCACATAAGTTACAGCTCAAGAAAGATTTTAAAGTTTTTGAAAGTTTAGAATTTCAACTCGAATGCTAATCTCAACCCCACCTATGACTCCTTATGTGTGTGTGTGAATAATCAATTACACATATCCAAATGCAACTTAGATGAGTTTATGCAATTAAGTGAATCAAGGTAGATCTATGATTTTTTTTTTCGAACTCGATAGGCTTATTGTTCTTATCACTCTCCACTAATGTCGGTCAACAAATCACCAAGGATCAATAGGACTTTATTAAGCTTGAATTGAATGGCTAGGGATTAGGGTAGGATAAACGGATATCAATGAGGCTCTGAATTCCCTAAACTTATCAATTACTCTAGGGTCCTCTTGTAGAACATCTAACTCAATATCTCAAATATATCCTCCATTTGCCATCAACATTCTTGTCTCCACTCTTTATTTCTTTCTTTTTTTTCGTTTTTTTTTTTTTTGAACAATAGATATAGAATTTCATTGGAGACAACAAACAGAATATAGAAAATATCCATACACCTCCCAATTCCAAACACAACTCAACGTGCATCCTAGAATAATCAACAAGCTCAAGGGAAAGGGTGAATGATAGGATTTATTTAAAGGCTAGGCTTATAATGTGGATGACAAAGAGAAGTTTAAACAGGCTCAAAGAGGTGACTAGGGATATTATTGTAACAGGGTAAGCTCAAACGGTTCAAACGATCCAAAAATGGCCTAAATCATTTCCTTAGTGATAAATTGCCTGGGATTTCACCTCGAGTGATAATCAAACAAGTTCTAGAATCCGGTGAGATCCCCAGAAACATAAAAATCACATAAACTTTCTCTAAGTTCACAACATGGTCAAGTGCTCTTAATTATGTGCTCAAAATGTAAGGAAATCATAAGTAGAGTAAAACCAACAAACAAGTCAAGCACACAAACAATCAAATTATTCATTGTCTCCTAGAAGCCATAGTTAAGTTCAATCGTTGTCTCATCATCAACCGGGGTGAAACAAGCCGAATCAAAGCTCAAGGTTTTTTTTTTTTTTTGAATAAACTGAATAAAATAACATAAAATAAGATAGTTAACTCCCCCAAACTTAAAACTGACATTGTCCTCAATGGAAAACTAAAGCAAGAGAGTGTAGAGGACTTCCTTGAGTAGTTGTCAGTCAGTGTCTTCATTGGGGGCAAGAGGAGGTGCGGTTTTTTTTTTTTTTTTTTTTTTTTTTTTTTTTTTTTTTTTAGGGTAGCGCCAAGGCGCTCTAACGTAGCGCCAAGGCGCTACATGCTCTGTCATTTTTTGCCTGAAACACCCTGTTTTGAGCGCCAAAGCGCTCAGATGGGCGCCAAAACGCCACTGCTGCTGCCAAATCCGTGCTTTCATGCCTTCTTGAGCTTCATTTCAATTGTAAATCCTTAGAGCAACCCCCAAACTTGTTAATTAACCTATCAATCAATTTAACACACAATAAGTAACTAAAAATAAACTAATAAAAATTATGAAAATAATGATAGTAAAAAAAAAGATAAATAAATAAATAAATAACAGATGTTAGAAGGCTCGGGTTGCCTCCCGAGAAGCGCTTGGTTTAATGTCATCAGCCCGACATCTTGCTTCTCATGGTGAGTTTAGGAGAATGTTGGTCTTCTTTTGATCAAAGCCACCATTTATATATTGCTTCAAACATTGTCCATTGACCTTGAACGTTCCCTTTTCATTATGAGTGACTTCAACTGCTCCATAGGGAAATACTCTCACCACTGTAAATGGCCTTGACCATTTGGACTTAAGCTTTCCTGGAAATAAGCGCAGCTTTGAATTATATAGCAACACTTGTTGGCCCGGCTTGAACTCTTTTCTTGAGATGTGCTTGTCATGCCAAGCCTTAGTTCGCTCCTTGTAAATCTTGACTTTCTCATATGCATCATTACGGAACTCATCTATCTCAATAAGTGTCTGTGGTTTCTCAATTGATGGAAGAGGACGTAATGGGCCTCGTCCCAAAACTTCAAAGTACCTCCGATTGTTAGATCCGAAAGAATCCATCCAATGCACAAACTCCATAGCTTCATGATCTTCTATTGCAATAGTTTCTGGATAAATTAGACAAGCTTGCAAAGGCTCTTAAGGTTGGCCAAGATGCTCAGTGACCAAGGTGTTAATTGTTTCAATTCGAAAACAACTATCACTCGCTTGCGGGTATTTGGGAGCATTAAATACATTAAAAATCACCTCCTCCTCTTGTACTCTTAGGTGAAGTTCACCCTTTTGCACATCAATGAGAGCCCGACCGGTTGCCAAAAATGGTCTCCCAAGTATAATGGGAATTTCCTCATCTTCTTCTATATCCAAGACAATAAAATCGCCGGAAATATAAACTTATCAACCTTGATGTGTACATCTTCAATAATTCCTCTTGGGTGTTTGATGGAGCGATCACCAATTGTAATGAGACTGTAGTTGGTCTTGCTTCTCCTAGCCCAAGTTTCATGAAAATTGACAAAGGCATTAAGTTAATGCTTGCACCTAAATCGCATAGTGCCTTTTCAAAAATAGAATTTCCAATAGAACAAGGGTGGTAAAACTCCCTGGATCTTTGAGCTTCCGAGGTAACTTCCTTTGCAAGATGGCACTACACTCTTGATAAGTGCAACTGTTTCATAATCCTCAAGTTTCCTCTTGTTTGTGGGATGTCTTTCATAAACTTCACATAGCTCGGCATTTGTTCAAGAGCTTGGCGAATGGGATGATTATGTGCAATTTCTTAAAGATGTCCATAAACTTTAAAAATTGTTTATCAAGCTTACTCTTTTGAAGGTGTTGAGGAAATGGGATCCTTCGTGATGGCTCCACCGGCAAAGGTTGTTGAGCTGTACAAATTTCACCACTCTTCTCTAAAGATTGAGTATCTTTGGGTGATGAAGCCTCTTCACTACTTTTGCTAGACGTCTTAGGCTATGGGAGTGTATTTAATTCTTTCTTGCTTCTCAAAGTAATGGCCTTGCATTGCTCTATTGGATTCACCACCGTTGTACTTGGCAAATTACCTTGTTGACGATCATTTAACATGCTAGCCAATTGACCAATTTGCACCTCCAAGTTTCTGATCTGAGCCGATTGATTCTGGAAATTTGTCTTGGTTTCATTCATAAATTGCGTGTGAGAGGTAGCCAATTGTGCCATTGCATCTTCCAGATTCACCTTCTCCTCTTGTGGTGGGTTGCTCTGTTCAGGCTGCAACACATTTTGAGTGTTTCTCCAAGACAAGTTTGGGTGATTACGCCATCCTTGATTAAACTTGTTGGAGTAAGGATTGTTCTATTGCCTATTAAAATTTCCCACATATTGAGCCTGCTCTATTTGTGCCTGTGCAAATGGGTTGTCCGCTTGACACTCAGAACTTTGGTGAGATCCGCTACAAAACTCACGCACTAGAGAGGATGTTTGGATGGCATTGACTGTCAATTGAGTACTCTGTAATTGTTTGGAAAGAGAAGCAATTTGGGCAGTCAAATTAGTGATGGCATCAACTTCATGTAGTCCGGCTGTCTTCTTTGGTATGCTTCTTTCACTAGGCCACTGGTAATTATTGGTTGCCATATCTTCTAGTAACTCATATGCCTCATCTTCAGTTTTCTTCATTAACGCTCCTCCTGTAGATGCATTAATTAGAGTTCTTGTAGTGCCACTCAATCCATTATAAAAATTATGGACTTGCATCCATTTAGGTAGACCATGATGAGGACATCTTCTTAGCAACTCCTTGTATCTCTCCCATGCTTCATATAGAGTTTCACCTTCATATTGAGCAAAATTATTGATCTCGATGCACATCTTCGCTGTTTTAGCCGGTGGGAAAAACTTAGAAAGGAACTTTTGAACTAAGTCTTCCCAACTAGTGATTGAATTTGGCGCTAGTGAGTTCAACCAATTTTTGCTTTATCTCTCAAAGAGAAAGGAAACAAACAAAGGCGAAGAGCTTCATCATTGACTCCATTGTATTTGACAGTATCGCAAATCTCCAGAAATTTACGATGTGAGCATTAGGATCTTCATTCGGCTATCCATTAAATTGGATCGCTTGAATCATCTGCAACATTACTGGCTTCAATTCAAAATTATTCGCCTGAATAGCCGGCCTCCTTATCACTGATTGAACACTAGTTGGTGGCAATGCATAATCGCGCAAAGCCATTGGTTGATTGACCACCGGTGGATTGTTCAGTGGTATGCTATTGTTGTTCTCATTTATTGCCCCTTCAGGATCAGTCATAGTTTCTTGCGATAGAATGACAGTTTCTCTCTTCTCTTTTCTATTTCTTCGACAAGTACGCTCAATTTCTGAATCAAGAGGAACTAGAATACTGCTCCCAAACTTTCGCATGCACGTAGAGTGAATTCCTGTAGAGCTCAAAACAAGAACAATAAAATAAATAACAAAATAAAATCCAAAGTAAAACTAGAGTTATCTGGTATCGATATTAGTAAAAACGAAACAATCCCCGGCAACGGCGCCAAAAACTTGTTGTGAAAAATCGTAACGCAAGTATATGCTATCGCAATCAAGTAATATAATAATGAATAAGATTATCGTCCCACGAGGATTGTTGTTTACTAATTACCGAAATTGTATTAACCCTAATTTTATTTGGATACTTGAAAAGAGAGTTTATAAAATTAAGTAAAGGAAAACTAAAACAATTAAATAAATTAAGCAATGCTAAGCAATGGATGAAAATTCAATAGATTAAGATTCTAGGGTTTCCGATTTCACCAAATTAATCATGTTCAAATTCTCATAATTCAAGCAAATTAACATTCAATCCTATACTGACAGCAATTTCTCTAAAGCAATTATTATTCTTTCTCAAGCAACAATAATAGTAATCCAACAAGCAAAATCTACATCTCTGTCAGACTTCTAAACCTATTGAAAATCATTAAGTGCAAGAAATTCAAAAGAACTGCACAAGCATCATAGATATCTCTATAATATGAACAACTCATGGTATTTCAATTAAGAGCTTATTCAATTATCACCTCTCAGTCTCAAATCAAATACAAAATCATGTAATAGTTGGCCAAACAATCACAAGCATTAAGAATAAATTGAAATACTCAGCATATATGGATTAAACATCAATTACTTAAAAAGAAGATTGAGAATTTGAACATTCATAATCCGGCTACATCGTAGCCCTAGAAAAAGGAATTAGTTCATCTCTAAACAAAATAAATTCCTAAACAAAGTCTTAATCATTGGAAAGGAAAGAAAAGAACTAGTTTGGAGTTGAATTGAAGCGTCGCCGTCTCCGGATTTGAGCCGTTCTTCTTCTCCGTCCCAATTCTCCTTTTCTTCTCTTGAATACTCTCTCAAAAGCCAGCCGTCATTCCACAGTCTAAAAGTCCTTTTAATTGCCCTAGACTCATCTATTTATATGTTTCAGAGCCTTAGGGTAAAAAAGGGTAAGTTTTCTCACGATTGGCCTTCAAAACGAGTATTTTTTCGTATCATAGCGCTGCGGCGCTGTGTTCCTAGCGCTGCGGCACTGGATGGGAAAATTCGTCGGCGCCAAAACGCTATCATGGGCGCGAAAACGCTGGTCATTCTGCCCGGTGCACAATTTCTGCCAGATTTCAGCGTTGCGGCGCTGCAAACTGGCGCCGAAACGCCACCCATTCTGCCCAAATGTCTTGTTCCGTCACATTTCAGCGCCAAAATGCTACGAATGGGTGCCTAAACGCTATGTTTGCTGTCTTTTTTCATCACAATTTGTCCAAAACCTTCCAAATCATAGACTTTCACCTATCCTTCAAACAAAGAACGAAAACACATAAAAACTAACAAAAAACCTCGAAACCAACTAGATATTAAGTATAAAATAATACAAAATGAGCGAGTAAAACTCACTTATCACTTGTAGCAGTAGAGGCCCCTGTCGTTTATAAAGGATGTGTGCTCCTCGTAAATTTTGGATGCATGGGGATTTGGTTGTATCCGGAGTAGGCATCCATAAAACTCAGCATCTCATGTCCCATTGTGGTGTTGACCATTTGGTCTATTCGAGGGAGTGGGAAGCCATCCTTTGGACAGGCTTTATTGAGATCATTGAAGTCCATGCATGTTCTCCAGTTTCAGTTGGGCTTGACCACTAGAACGGGGTTCGATACCTAACGTGGGTAATGGACCTCCCAGATGAACCCATTGTTGATCAGCTTGTCGACCTCCTCTTTCAGCGCTTCATACCTCTCGGGTTTCATCGGTCGACGCTTCTGGCGTTTGGGAGGATATGAGGGGTCAACGTTCAGGGAGTGACATATAACCTCAGAGTCGATCCCTTCCATATCGGCATGATTCCAGGCAAAGACATCTAAGTTTTTTCTGAGGAAGTTTTTGATCTTAACCTTAAGTGACGGGGCTAAGTCTGAGCCCATTTTCAGTACTTTGGTGGACTCACCTTCATCAACTTGGATTTCCACCAATTGCTTGATGGGTTGGGACCATGTGACCTCCTCTTGAACCCTGGGGTATATGTCCACGACAGTGTTTTGATAAACCATCCTAGCCTCCTGTCTCCCCGGCTTGTCATATTCGCACAGGGCAATGGAGTATGCAACCCTAGCTTCATACTGCTTGCTCTTCGTTTCACCTACGCCATTTGGGGTAGGGAACTTAACCTTCTGGTGGTAGACGGAGGTTATTGCCCTCAATGCTCAAAGGGTTGGTCTCCCAATTGCAGCATTGTACTGGGAGCCTCCTTTTATAACCACAAAGTTGGCCATTGTAGTCGGCTATCGGGGCTTCTCTTTGGTGATAATAGGCAGCCAGATAGTTCCCGAGGATGCCGGAGTCCCCGGTGAAACCATAAAGGGGTGCGGAGGTTTTTCTAACCGCTCCCTTTGGATCCCCCTTTTTTCTCCAAGTAGTCAACCACACACGAGGTCCTTGAACTCCCATTGTCTACCAGGATTCAGCACACGGTGTGGTTTCCAATTATGGCTTCCACCACTAATGCGTCGTTGTGGGGGAAGTGAACTCTGCTGGCGTCGTCGTCGTTAAAGGCCACGTCGGTGTGGTTGTACCTCGAGGTTTTTATAGCGGAGATGCTCCAGAATCACTCATGGTAAACCCCCTGGCCTCCTGGGTGTAGTCCTTCTAAGGCCTCCTCGAGTCTCCTCCTATATAGGGGCCGTCAAGGACAGTCCGTATGACGCTGACGGGTTCTCGGTCTTCTGGGCGCTGGTTCTCCTCTTGGTGTCGACCGTCATTTTGTCCATTGTGGTTGTCGTTTCGATGTCTTCGCTCGCCCCGAACTCCCGTAGTCTTCCTTCATGGATTACTCTCTGGATTTTATTCTTAACGTCGGCGTGTCGTTGGTGTGTTGGCCGACATCGCCGTGGAACCGACATAATTTGTTTTGGTTCCTTCCGCTGGGATCCGACTTCATTAATAGATTTTGCGGCCAACCTGATTGAAAACCTCCTCGGCCTACCGTTAACTCATGGTAGGAATCGTAACTTTGAAACGATCGAGGCTTACGGGCATCCTCTTGCCTTGGCCTTTTGGTTTTCTAGGCGTTTGACGTCGCATTTGTTGGGAATAGTGTCTTGAAAGCATGAGATGTAAAAGGATATTTATTATTTATTTAATAAAATAGTTTATTCATCATTTTATGTGCATATATTTATGAATATTTTATGAATATCAAATAAAATTCCTTGATTATTTATGTAACCTTAAACATGGTATAAAAGTGTTATACACAAGAGGATAATGTTTAAGGATAATAATCAAAAGTAACTGTTCATAATGAATTTAATTAAAGTTCGGAATCTTTAATTAAAACATTATAAATACATGTCACCATTTAGAATGAAACGGTGTTATCCGCACTGTTAATATGGCGAGATATTCAATGAGTGTATGTCGCATAATGAGATTATGTGGATCATGGATGCAGACACAATATGAATTTCTAATAATTTCCGTTAAGCATAGAAATTCTAATTGAGTCTACCGATGGTCATATATAGGATGATCTTAATCCTGAGTTCTTAACAAACTCCTATTTATGGATTTATGTCTTTTGATTTACTCGGTACGGATTCCGAAACCCTAAATTCTATTCCTTGTATTTTGGAGACATAATGAAATAGGTAGCTAGGAATGTTATTATACGAGATGGAATCCATTCCTTCTTGAGAGAGAAGCAGATAAATAATTCTCTTGAGTGTTGATTCGGTACTTGGATTAGTAAGAGCGCTCTGGTTCATGAATGTGTTTTATGAATCACTATCCATTAGAGAATCAATGGTACTCAAGGATAAAGATGTAATTAGAGAGGTTAACGGATTCTACCTGACTCTAATTATGAATTATTTATGGAGGAATGATCTATATGTAATGACTATTCAAATGCACACTTCACAGTTTAGAGGTAATTAATGTCTATAATTTCGAGAGTGCAATTCCAAGTTTATAGTGGAGTAACAAATGGAATTAATAGAATTAATTAATTAATTAATTAAAGTGTTTAATTAATTATTAATTTTATTGGAGCTCGGAATTATGGGTCCATTAGTCCCCGCATCGTCCTTGTAATTCTACTAGACACAAAGGGCAAAATGGGAATTTTAAAATTACGGAATTCTAAAATTAAATACTCGAAGAATAATTAATTGAGAATTAATTATTATTTAAATAATGAGATTATTTAAATTTGAATTTGAACATATCTAGATTTATCCATTTAAACTTATTTGATAAGTTGTTCAATTTAGAATTCAAATTAATTTAGGTTTGACTTAAATTCGAATTTGAATCTGAATTAAAATTGGACTACTGGATAAAGGATAAAATCTCTTCCTTCCCTATCTAATATAGGCGCCACACACAATTGTTCCAAATTCAAAATTGGAGATAAGGATTTGATTCTATTTTGAAGTTTGACTTCTACTCTTTAAATATAAGATAGATAGAAAATTGTGGTAACAATTTTTGACATAATTTCAGCCCTAATTCCAGAGAGGTGGCCGAAATTCTCATATAGGGAAAAGAGTGAAAAATATTTTTCTCCAAAAAATCCACATCGTGCATGCGTTGGTGTTTGTGGAAATTCGAGTGTTTCAGAAACCTATTTTGTCTCACGTGTGCCAACACACACGTCTACGTGGAATCATGAAATTGACGTGGAAGACTTTGGTATTCTAAACACCAAGCTTTGATCTAGGACTGTTCGTGGTCAAAGAAATTCAAGTTATCATCCGAGTCGGCTACCAGGTATTTTTTGGTTGATCCTTGAATGATATAAATTAATGAGATTAATTTATTCGTGCACAAATTAATATAATCTACAGAGTATCTCAAAAGTTTTATGAAAATTTTTGTTATACACGATCCGCCTTTCCGCTGCGTTTCTGCCGCCGAATTCGATTCGGCAACCAACAATTGGTATCAGAGCGGTCTATAGACGATATTAATTTATGCTTCGATTATTTGATAATCATAATTGATATTCTATATGTGATATTTAATTATGTATGTATGTGATGTTTAAGCACTTGCATTTATGGATGTTTATTTTTGATTCATGATGATGAATGTATGGATGATGGATTTGGTCATTAATTATATGGTTTCATGGATCGCTTATATTCATTCGTTAATAAATTATTTGTAATTTAATTCGGGACTAGAATTATTGTAATTCTAGGATTTTGGTAGAATTAGGGTTTTTGATTTTGAATCAAAAAGGATGCCTTGAAGATCAAGTTTGAAGCCTTTAAAGAAGCCCAGCAAATTCCGGAAAAAGTGGCCCAGGCGCGGCCAGGACGCGGCCCAGACGGAGCCGGGGCGCAGCCAGGCCACGCCCGGTATGCGGCCAGGCCGCGACCCAGCTGGGGCCGGGCCGTGGCCTGTGCCGCTGCCGGGCTTGCTGCCCAAGTTTGGGATTTGATCCCGAATGAGCACGAAGGTTTTGAAACCCTCGTAAAGTATGCCGACGGGCCCGAAAAGTTCCGGATCCCAAGGAGGTGAAATCAACCGGAGACAAAGAATGAAGCCAAAGAATAAAGAATTCAAGAATCGAAAACCCGTTGATGTAACAGAAGAATATAATTATTGTAATTATTTATTTATTTGATTCAATTGAGTTGTAATTTATTTTTCCATGGGACCCGGTCAAATCCATCTCAATATTTGATTGCATATATTTATATTTTATGTTGATAATTATATATTATATATGTCAATGCATATAACATGCCATATAGATATAATATGCCTACTCATATGTTTTTAAAACATGCCATGCATACACGCGCATTCGTTATTGTTTATTTTATTTATTATAAAATTGTTTTAGAAAAATAAAATAAAATAAGAACCATGCACTGAAAATTGATTTCTATGAATAAATTGATTTAAGTTACAAAAGTGATTTGTAAAATAATGTTACATGTGAAATTGAATTTAAAAGTTAAATTTTGGAATTTCACATATCCGAAAAATAAATTGTTTATTTTTCGATTTGAAAATCATGAGATGTTTTTCGAAACAAAATACATATTTGCAAAATAATGAGTGGGAGAGGGTTATATGACAATACGACCCACTGGTCTCCATCATTGGTTCAACACTGTGAGATTCGAAAGGGGCTTCGCGGCGGCACCTATTCCGCACTCCCTACGGAAAGTGTTCTTTCGAATCAATAACAAGGTTGACTTCCTAGTGATAGGATTCAAGGATGTATTTCCGGTTTGACCTACCCTACGGCGGCACTCAGGAGTTAAGTCTGTAGAATCTGAAATGATAGGTTACACTCATGGAGATATAATCAAATTGTTGATGTCACGCCCCCCAAACGGGGTGGGTGACGTGGAGCTCAATTAGGGATTAATAAAGCAGATTTCCAACCAGGCCCCACACTTTTCTGCATTAAAATATAAATAAATTACATAATCCAGGAGCCTCTGACACACAGGGCTCCACCCCACAGGACATACAGTATCGTACATACATGTTCATGTAAATAATCATTACAACAGACATCAACCACAGTCTAGTAAATCCAAATATTAAATAAGCTTACAAAATTTTCTCAAATCCCTTACATTTTATAATGAGGATGAACGCGATCCTTACTTGATCGATCTGTAGCACGACTCAACTACGATGCACCGCTCCTCGAATCTCCTGGGAAGGGTTTAACATTTAAAACATAAAACGTGAGCGAAAGGCCCAGTAGGATATAATTTGAAATAATTAAAATAAATGAATAAATAAATAAGTTTAATAAATGAATAAAATAAGACATTGACCCCGACAGAGCAGTTGGAACCTCACATCCTTTTTCTCAAAGGAAATATAGCTAAAATAATCCATATTATAGGAGCTTAGTAATTAGTACAAATTACTCACCTCACAAAGTGCCTCGCCTACCCGGACTGGTTTTGGGTTGCCCCAAGGATGCACCCGCATCCTATCTAGGCTTATAGCAATAGACTCTATTACCAGTTCACAAGATCTCTTATCTTAAGAAATCATTCATTTAACATTATGAAATCGTTCATATGACCCCACGAACTGCTCAAGCCACGGGCCCCATAATGGGCAAGCCATGAGGTTCCATGGTGAACAAGCTATGGATTCCAAGGACTGAGGACAAGCCAAGGAATTCCAAAACTAACAAGCCATGGTTTTTAAAACGTTTTTCTTTATAAACCAATCCCTTTCTTAAAAAACATTTTCAAGGCCAAAACCCTTTTCAAACAGCTCACAAGGAAAAGGATAGAAATCCCTACCTCGAATTTTCAAACTTGGCACTAGCATTGCCCTATTCCCTCACGCCCCTTCAGTCTGAATCCTCAGTTAACACTGATACAAAACACCACTTTAGGATCAATCCTCAGTCCTAGAGTAATCAAATCTCAATCATATACCAAGATTTTCCAATTAGTGTGCCCTAATCAAATTTCATGTTTCAATAATCAATTCCAAGGGTTTTCAATCTCAAACAAGGATTAAAGATGCTAATCCTTTCATCCCAAGTCCCCAAATGAAGCTAATTTGGGTTCTTCAAAAAAAGTGTTTGTTTTGGCCAAACCGTGGTCAAACCGCGTCACACGGCCGACCGTGATGAGCGATGCAACACTACCAGTCGACCAGTAGTGTGCACACCGGTCGACCGGTCAGCCTGCAATCCGGTTGATCGCACAGGTCGACCGGTGGAATCGACTGCGCGAGAGAAGTTTGCAGAAATCGGTCCAAAAACCTGCAAATCCAGTCCCAATTCACAAAATCTCAAGGGACAACCACTAGATCCGGGTTCTAGGTCCTAAAACAAGTCCAAAGAACCCAAGATCTCCAATTTCTACCCTAGTTTCACTCAAAATCCATCAAAAATCCGTTTTGAACCAAAAGTAAGTTTTGAATCCAAAAACTTGAAATCCAAGAGAGGTTCTTTCAGTAATCTTACCTTGAATCCTTCTCTTGATGTTGAAAACTCTTTGAAATCACTCTTGGCTCGAATCCGGTCTTGATTTGAGACAAAACGAGAGAGAGAGAGAGAGAGAGAGAAAGAGAGTGAGCGGGAGTGAAGAGAGGGAGAGAGAGAGGAAATGCACGGGAGAAAGAAAAAGGAAGGAAAGAAAGAAAAGAAAAAGGAAAAAGAAAAGAAAAGGAAAAATAAAAGAAAATGGCACGTGTCTAATATAACAATCCAGAAATGCGCTCATACACACTTCTGGATTAAAATAAATTACTGTGAATAATTTAAATACCTTGGAATCATTAAACTGTCATTTAATTAATTCAAATTAGGCACACTAATAATCTCAATTACCTTAATTAATCTCAATTAATTCTTCAGGGTGTTACAGTTGATTATATTTTTGACCAAAATTAACGGTAGTTGATAAATATGAAAATATGAGATATTTTGATTATATTTATTAATTGAGAAGGTCTCGGTTCAATTTGTGATATTTTGACCTAACCTATGGTGGCACTATATTCGTGGTAAATTGAATTATCGTTGGCACCAAAAATTAAAACATGATTTATGTATTTTTCGTGTGCATCATACATCATATTTAATTGTGCCTAAATTAACATGCCTTGATATTCATGCACATAAATTGATTAGATGAATATTCTATTTATTTCCAGCAATATGTGAATCCCATTATCACACTACTAGCTTAACTGAAAAAATTAGACGGTGATAATTATGCTAAGTGGAAAAGTAACATGAACACACTATTGGTCTCAAGACTATAAGTTTGTCCTAAGCGAAGAATGTCCTCCTCGAACCCCGGCTAATGCATCCAAAACAGCAAGGGAGCCTTTTTGATCGTTGGATCAAGGCCAACAATAAAGCAAAGTGCTTTATGTCTTTGGCCAAGAGGAGTGATATTAGCCAAGAAGAAGCATGAGGAGATGGAGATCGCTTATGAGATAATGGAGTCTCTAAAAGCCATGTTTGGCGCCCTTAAAAAAAGGCTCGTTTGGATATCGTAAGGGCTTTCATGAATGACAAAATGAAGAAAGGTTCTTGAAGACACATGTTTTGAACATGATTGATCACCTCCACGATGAGGAGCTCAATGGTGCCAGAATCGATGAAGCCACCCAAGTTGGCATCATCTTGGAAAGCCTGTCCCCTGACTTTCATGAGTTCGTAAACAACTTTGTTATGAACAAGAAAAAGTGCAATCTCACTGAACTCATGAATGACCTGCAAAACTTCGAATCCGCCAACAAAAGAAGAGGAGGAGAAGCAAATGTTGTAGTTGCAGGAAGTTTTGGTAAAAACAAAAGAAAGAACCAGAACCAGGGAAAAGCAAAGAAGGGAAAGAACAAGAAACCCAAGAAAGCAAAGGGCCCCATCCAGAAACCCAAAGGAAAGTGTTTCCACTGCAATGGCGAAGGACACTGGAAGAGAAATGTAACAAGTATCTCGAGGAGTGAAAAGAAAAAGGAACAAGGTAAATCGATTTACTAGTCCTTGAAACATGTTTAGTAGAGGGTGATACCTCAACCTGGATAATTGATTCGTGAGCGGCTAATCATGTTTGTTTCTCTTGCAGAGTCTTAGTTCTTACAACGAGTTAGCCGATGGGGACTACACGATGAAAGTAGGCAATGGCGTAAGAGTTTCGCAAAAGCAAAGTGGGAGAAGTTAGACTTCGATTAGGGGAAAATAAATTTTAGTTTTGAACAATGTTTATTTTATTCCGGACATTCGTGAGAAATTTGATTTACTGGCTAAATTATTTGAACAATTATTTAAAGTTTATTTTGATAATGAATTTGTTCATATTTCTCAAAATGGTTTAAATATTTGTTCGGACATCTGGATGATGGTTTACATTGTATAAAACCAATACCTAACTCAATCTTTTATCTTGAAATGTTCGAGAGTTGCCGAACCTAAGAATAAAAAGTAAAAGATTTCTCACGAAAATAACACATATCTGTGGCACCTTAGACTTGGTCACATTAACCTAAATAGGATTGAAAGATGGTAAAGAATGGTCCTTTGCGTGAGCTAAAAGTTTGCAAGCTTCGATCTATGAATCTTGTTTGGAAGGTAAAATGACCAAGAGACCTTTTACAAACAAAAAGGAGTAAGAGCTACGTAACCCCTACGGTGATACATTCAGATGTATGTGGACCGTTAAACGTCCAAGGTTAGAAGAGGTTCTGAGAATATTATGTCACCTTTATTGATGACTATTCGAGATATAGTTATGTTTTACGATGCACGGAAATTTGAAACTTTTGGAAAGTTTAGAGAATTCGAAAGCGTAAATTGAAAAACAATTAGGTAAACCAATCAAGACACTTGAGATCGAGGGGGTGAATACGGACCAAGAGTTTCGGGATTTCTTGATTGAAAAGGTGTCGATCCCAATTGATCGCACCCGGTACACCACGGTAGAATGGTGTGGCAAAGAGAAATCGGACTTTGCTCGACATGATAAGATCAATGTTGAGTTATTCTTCTTGCCTACTTCTTTTTGGGGTTATGCCCTAAAATTGCTATGCATATTCGAATCTAGTTCCATCTAAATCTGCACTCTAAGATACCCCTAGAGTTGTGGAATGGTCAAAACCTAGTTTGAGACACATTCGCATATAGGGGGGAGTCCAAAGACACGTCTTGAGGCAAAAGAGCGGGAAGTTGTAACCAAGGTCAGAAGTATGCATCTTTGTGGAATACCCACAAGGACAAGAGGAGGACTGTTTTATAGTCAAGGAGATCAATAAGTGTTTGTATCAACAAATGCCACATTTCGAGCATGATTTGTTGGTAGCCGAATCGGACCAAGGCGGAAGCGCAGCGGAAATGCAGATCATGTATAACAAAAAAATTTTCATAAAACCTTTGAGATAGTCTATAGATTATATTAATTTATGCACGAATAAATTAATCTTATTAATTCATTTATTAAGAACTCAATTCGGAAAAATAACGGAGGCCGACTGGGTTGATAACTTGAGTTCTTTGACCTCGAACAATCTTTTTTGCTCCAAAGCTTTGTGTTTAGAAACCAATGTCTTCCACGCCAATTCCTAGAATCCATGAAGACGTGTGTGGGCACACATGAGACAAAACGGGGTTACAATAAACACTCGAATTTCCACACAAACACCAACGATACACGATGTGGAATTTTTGGAGAAAAATTTTTTCCTTCCTCTCTACTTGAGAAATTCAGCCAGCCTTAACATTTAGGGCTGAAAAAATTGTTTCAAAATTTCTATAGAGAAATTTCGGCCACCTCTAAAATTAGGGCAAAAAACCATTCCGAAAATTGTCTCCAAAATAGTATTTATTGAGTAGAAGTCAAACTTCTAGAAGGAATCCAATCTCTATCTCTAAGATAAAGCTTGTTTATTATCTCCTATTTGAATTTTTAAACAAAATCCCCTATTCCCTTATCCCTTAGTGTGGCCGGCCAAGATGGGGACTCTCATCCTTATGTGGCGCCAATACTGGATAGGGAAGGAAGAGAAAATCATCCTTTATCCTGTAGTCCAATTTTATTTCAAATTCAAATTCGAATTTAAGTCAAACTTAAATTAATTTGAATTCTAAATTGAACAACTTATCAAATAAGTTTAAATGGATAAATCTAGATGTGTTCAAATTCAAATTTAAATAATCACATTATTTAAATAATAATTAATTCTCAATTAATTATTTTCGAGTGTTTAATTTTAGAATTTCGTAATTCTAAAATTCCCATTTTGTCCTCTGTGTCTGGTAGAATTACTAGGGACGATGTGGGGACTAATTGACCTATAATCCCGAACTCCAATAAAATTAATAATCAATTAAACACTTTAATTAATTAATTAATTCCTATTAATTCCAATAGTTACTCCACTATAAACTTGGAATTGCACTCTTGAAATTATAGATATAAATTACTTCTAAATCGTGAAGTGTCCATTTGAGATAGTCATTGCATATAGATCAATCCACCATAAATAATTCATAATTAGAGCCGTAGAGAATCCGTTAACCTCTCTAATTATACCTTTATCCTTGAGTACCATTGATTCTCTAATGGACAGTGATTCATAAAACACATTCATGAATCGAGCTCCCTCCGTCCAAGTACCCCAATTAACCCTCAAAGAGAATTATTTATCTACTTCTTTCTCAAGAAGGAATGGATTCCATCTCGTATAATAACATTCTCAGCTACCTACTTCATCATGTCTCCAAACTACAAAGAATAGGATTCAGGGTATCGGAACTGCATCGAGTAAAATCAAAAGACACAAATCCATAAATAGAGTCTCGTTAAGAACTCAGGATTAAGATCATTCTATATATGACCATCGGTAGACTCAATTAGAACTTCTATACTTAACGGAAATTATTTGAAATTCATATTGTGTCTTTTGTCCTTATTCCACA